>MU915034.1:0-18595 GCA_036418165.1 Cooperia oncophora
ATGACGTGTCCTGGTTGGAGGTCGTGTCGCAAGGGACGACGATTGAAACGTAGAGGCAGATGAACGGTTTTTCTCACCTCCATGGCATGCTTTGCACACCAAATAAAGTGCCGCAAATATTTTTCTTGGCGTTATCTTTTCAAGACGAGTTTCGGAAGCAGGTGAAATGCACCGTCATTCATTTACACCAGCAGTTTTTACCGCAGCTGTGATTGATGTGCACTATTTAGGAATCTGAAAAAACTCGACACGACGAGAAAAAAAATTTGCGTTTGCAGCTTTGCAGCATTCGGCTAAAGGGGGCACTCTGCTAGTTTGCAGGTATCTTTTACTATTCCCGTAAATTACACGTCTCAACTTGGTGAAACCTGTAAACTCCTGTCAAGTATAAACGAAACGTATAACTATTGCATGACTATTGCATAGCTTTGTACGAGTTTACAGGTCCCCACATGAGAGTTCCACTATCATCGGTGGGAGCAAGCAGAATGTTCCCACCAAGCTAAGCCGTGCCGGGGACTTTGTAGCCAGCGCTAATCCAGGCCACACGGATGCGCCACGCATCCCGCTGAAGCTTCACCGTAGGGACATCTGGATTCGCTTCGGGTCTATACGAAGGTTTTTGACGGCGAAGTTGTTTTCAGCAGACTATAGATTTCTACGATTTCCGGCAATCCGTGCTGCTACCGGTTGAAGGCATATTGTTAGACTAGCACTACCAGGGGGGGAGGAGAACCCTTACCTGTTCAAGATGGATACAAGAAGGGAAATAGGCTGGCGCTGAGCTTCTTGACAGTGTACGAAGAAAGCCTTGAATTTCGGGCTCCTGAACATTGCTGACATCTCCGCCCACCCAGGCAGGACATAGACGCATTTGCGCTACTTGTCTGCGCGCTCTCACCGGGGCAGTGTTTGGAATCGTTCGGAAGTGGTTGTCAACCTGTTCGGGAGAGAAGAGTATAGACAATAGACGAATATAGCGAAATTCCCGCTAGAAACTCAGAAGATACCCCCCCCCCACTTCACGCCGATGTAAACACAGTTGGCCGTGAAGGTGCTTGATCGATTATTTTAGAGCTTTTGCAATATGGTAGTATTCTATTCGGTTCTAAATCGAAAGAAAAAAACTTCAAAGGAGCTTGCACGCCCGTACCAGACCCACTATCTCGGCGATAGGGCACAGACAAGCGATGTAGAATGTTCCACACGACAGTGGGCGGAGAATCGATAAGTCGCGAACCCTTGGAAACCTTGCCATGCACATTCGAATGGCGAAAGTAAAGCGCTGCTGCGGCTGCGGACGTTGACACCTTGTACAGCGAGAGACATCTATCCGTGAGGTGGGCAGGAATCATGTTATTAACCAGTCCCAGTGGGTTTGGAAGGACGCTAGAGGTTGCCTTAGTGCTGTCTTAGGGAGCCGTAAGATTCGAGGCAAAGTATTCTCTGTGACGATCGGACGTTAGTTTCAGAGTGGTAGAAATTTGACTACATGTTTTCTTTGACCTCTACGTCCTTACGTTGTTAGTTCTCAGAGGGTAGAAATTTTTTTGGCTACATGTTTCTTTTACCTCTCGTTCTTCATTAATGGAACCCATTAACCCCAGAGAAAGGCACGCAGTTTTAGCCAGTAGCTTTCATATACTATGCAAGTAATGTAGTGTGGCTCAAAGGCAGTAGGCACGTTGGCTGGGGGGTGGCGCGGTTACTTCCAACATCATTGGTGGAAACACTGATTGTCGCGTGGCCAACGCTCCTTCGCAGTCCCTCCCGACCAGTGACGCTCGCAGTAACCGCCCCAGCAGTCATGCCCATTGTCTTTGATGAAGCGGGTTACCAAGATGGATTGATGCCCAACAGCGGTACAGCGTCGTATGCTGTGACGTGCGTGGTGTCAGTACGACCCCCCCCTTGAGAAGACCGTGCTCGTACGACCCCCCCCTGATTTAACACTACCTAACAATCCAGTTCCCCCCCCCCCCCCTTTTCCCCCAAAATTTTTCGTCGAGCGAAGAGGCGGGTATACAGCCAATGTGAGACGGGAAAATTCCTACATTTTTCCTCAAATTCCTACCACTTTTTCCGGAATTTCCTCGAATTCTCCTTTTTCTCCCCAAAAATTCGCTGTCGAGCGGGGGGAGGTATATGGTACAAGGAAAAATCACGATAAGTCAACGACCGAGAAAAACTTTATCGCAACGCAGCAAATTCCTCTCAAAGTCACAGACGACCGCCCCCTCCCCAGCCGAAAAGTACGACCCCCTTATGTGTTTCATACAACGATGCTGTACCCTGGATGCCAATAGTCTTCACTTATTGAGAGAAACTGCTTGGTAGAGCCGAGAAAATAGGTACGAAAGAGGAGAAGTGGGGTCGGCATTTCCGGGATAAAAACCTACGGTCAGGCAACTTTCTGGATAAGGTTAAAATTACAAGTTCCCGGGCTTTCTAACTTTTTGAACGACTTGATGATCATCCTATTTAACTGATAAATTGAGCAACCAAAATCGCGTAGAACTGAGTCTTTTAGTACCCTTGGCAGGTAGAAAATGCGGCGCAGTTCGGTTTGGTGTGGGTACTAAATGTTGATCAGTTAAGATTGCAAATATAAACTTGTGAAGACCTGTTAACGTCTGTAACCAAAGTTGCTCAATAGTACCACTTCGCGTTTACAAGATTTTACGGGTCCACTTGGGTGGAACCTGTTAGGTGACAGGAGCTAACAAAATGAGTGAGCGGAACTGCAATATGCCCCTCCCATCTGAGCCAAACAGCGCCGAAAACTCCATATTAAAAAAAGGACATTGGACACTGCAACACAGATTCTAACAAAAATCAAATCGATAGACCGATCGGAGAGCGGTATTGGTTGACGAACACTGTCTAGAAGAGGTTCAAAGAGGCGTTCATGTCTTGTGAGATGGAGATGAACTACGAACGACAGAATCGATTCCGTCACTCGTCTCTCTTGGCATCTGTTATCTGCTGTGTGTGTTGCCGGCCATCGCAACTGTTAGCTGCTCGTGTCAAAACAGTTGTCACGTGAACTGAATAACCTCGAAACACGGCATTTTAATCAAGTTGTTAGAAAGCTGTTATAGTCATGTGACATAACCCATAACCCACGAGAAGCCCACCTATTTATAGCCATTATGGGGAGGTCAGAGAGAACGAAAGTTGCCATTTTATGTCTGCCTGATTGTCTAATGTAACCTTGTCATTCTCTACGAAGATGTACAAATCCTCCTCGATCGTGATCAGATACGTCTCCTTGTGGTTACATGCGTGACCCGAGACAGGTCGATATCTTAGTTGGCTGAGAAAACGCGTGCACTCAGCGTGGATGTTCCGCGTTCGCCCCAATTGTTCTTCTTGACCCACATCCTCCTTCATTCGTTTCGTAACTTTTATCTAACCGTAAGCTGCTCACGTAACGCTTCAGAGTACCAGATGTCAATGAGAAGGGAAGCGCATTGGAGGCGTTTGTCTCCGCCCCATGCCGATTAAGGCTGCGGAACATCCTTTTTAAGGTCGTCCTTCTAAGTTAAGGTTACTCGGCTTTCAGATGCGCCATGCACTCAACTAAAACCAACTCTTACTTCTTGTAAGACTTCGTACCTCCTGTTAAGCGTATAGTCGACAGAGATGCAGATATAATCCATCTGAATTGTTAAGATGTCGTAGAATGATGAACTATAAAGGTTTTTCTGCCCATTGGCGTAGGGAGTGATTTTGCCAACTTCGCTAGTTCCACTCGGTCTCCTGAATTACGCGTTCACTTATTTGGGTAAGACTTGTACGAACGTCTTGTCTAGTGAGAACGATACTCCGCTCTTATACCTTTATAGAGTTTACAGTTTCGCGGAGCATCGGTAAATGATCGATAAAACCAGAAGAAATGCCCTCTAAGCCAACTGTGCTTTTGGCTATATCACATACACTTCGTAATATCGTTTAAAAATACTTATTATAATTAATAAGGTAAGAAAATACTGAATATCACAAGTAATGCACGTTTCTCAACACCGAGTGTCATTTCAATAATAATAATAATAATAATTGCACGAAATTCTCCGCGGCAGTACATGGAACAATGGGCAAAAGACAATAGCCGGCAATGAAGGCTACGTTCATACTTGGCAAACTTCCAGCAGCGAGCAGCAGCTGGCTGGAAAGTCGCCTTGTATAAACGGAACATAAGACATCACATGTTGTCGGAATGGGAGCGAGCGTCGGTATACTCGGAGACCATTAACAATGTATTAATAATAGAACAATTGAAGCTGTTAGAAGGGTTACTGTATAATTACGGTAATATTTATAATAATTCGGAATAGATGAGTTATTCAATAAACGCTGTACCGGTTATTGGATTATGTACGTATTAGTCATATAGTGGTCATTAATTAGGCATGATTAAGGCATCTGTCAGGAGGCTGCATATGCTGTCAGCGAACTAAAACCCATCCATCTTCGTAAAACATATGTATTGATTGCAGCCCAGCGTCGTCGCCGACGTTGGCGTTCACTGTCGATCTGCGCTTCCTCTGTGAGTGCACTTTGGCGTTCTCTGCCAATCTGCGCCCCTCTGAGAAAACACTATCTCGTTAGCAGCCAAACAGTGCTGGCAAGACGCTTGGCTGCCACCACGCCGAGCATACACAACCTATGGTAGCGCGAGCAAGAAGAAAATGTTCTATAACGAACATTACACGATGATATATCGATATGGATATAGTGAAATACACGGCGTATTACAAAGGTGACGTCATCGTCGAATGACGTCACTTTCTCACGCTGCCGGCGGCAAGAAAGGCGTGGCGAGTAGTGTGGCAGACGGTTGGTCCTTCACCGTTTGACCTTTTCATCACAGATTATAAGGAGGTAAAAATTTGTACACAAGTCGTTGCTTCTTTTCTGGCTTTTGGATGATTCCTAGGATAGAATAAATAATCAATAATCGAGCAGTGTCGTCAACGATCAGTAATCGATCACTATCGATCGATAAGAATCACGAACCTTTTTTGTAGTATTGTCGAAGGCTCCGTGAAAGTTTGTCGTAATTCATCTGGGCACGGTTCTTTCGCTGTCCCCAGAATCTCGCCAAATGATGGGAGGACTCGATTTTAAAGGTTCCTGAAATACCGTACTTCCTTCGAAACTAATCGATAATCGGTTTTGAATGGGTCGTAACTAATCGATAATTGATTTTTGGGTGAGTCGCAACTATCGATAATCGATTTTTTAGGTGAGTGGAAATTAAGCGACAGTTTTTCTGGGTGAACCGTGGCTAATCGATAACTGGTTTTTGGGTGGGTCGTAACTAACCGACAGCTGATTTTTCGGGTGAACCGTGGCTGATCGATAATTGATGCTTGGGTGAATCGTAGCTAATCTGTTATTGATATTCTTGTGAATCGTAACTTACTGACATCTGATTTTTGGGTGAGCCGTGGCCAATCGATGATTGATTTTTGAGTGGGTCACAACTAACCGACAGCTGATTTTCCGGGGGAACGTGGCTAATCGATAATTGATGCTTGGGTGAATCGTAGCTAATCTGTTATTGATTTTCTTGTGAATCGTAAATTACTGACATCTGATTTTGGGTGAGCCGTGGCCAATTGATGATTGTTTTTGAGTGAGTCGTAAAATTAGCGATAACTGTTTTTTTAGTAAGCCGCGACTAATCAATAATTGATTTTTGGGAGGTCGTGGCTAACTCACCTTCATCTCGATCCACCCAACGTACACATGATCCATACTGTTTGTTAGGATGATCCAGTAATTCACGAATGAAATGCCATAGGTGTACGGTGCCGGAGTGTCGTGGGAACGGTGATGGGCGTTGCTCTTCGGTGGGCGGAGTTTGGGTATTGTTCATGCTGAAACCGATCGATAATTGATCGAAAACCAAGGGAAAACTGTTGTTGGTCTCACTCCATTCCGTTCATTTGACCGCAAAATCGCATCCCATCTTGCTGCATTTGTAGCATACTTTGCAAATCGATACATTCATCATCACCCACTGAATCAATAAATCGATAAGTTGGTATTTCAGGGGGAAATGGGCTATATTGACTCACTATCATGCATACTTGCATTACTGCTTCTATCGCTGTCACTTGGCGAGGGAAGGACACCATTACCGAAAAAGGTGTGGCTATCTTGTGCTCCGCCTCCGATCGCGCCTGCAGTAGGAGTTTGTTTATGGGAGGTCTTGCAGCGATCATTCTGATTACGGTAGCTCGTACCGTTGTTGAAATAGTGCTGCTGATGAATATCGGTGGGATGATACTGCTGTACAAAATCCGGTCGTGCGACGTTGTTCTTAATCGGCTCAGGGCCGATCATCGTTTGGCCGCCGGCGGTCATCTGAAGCCATCAATCATATCAATCGGTTTACCCAGGGTAATCGGTTGATGGATAGGTTACCCAGTTGTTCTTTGGCATCGAGTTATCGGCAGCTGTAATACCGCCGTTACTCTGGCCGCCGGTTTGTTGTTGCTGGTGATAGGACTCGAACGCTAAACGAACGAGTCATGAGGAGGGCTCTATGCTTGGTTTTATGGCATCTAGGCTGTTCAGCAAGAATGGTCAAATCTGGCCAAACTCGGGATTTCACAAAGCCTGTCCCATAAATCGTGCATAAAATCGTGCATAATCATTCATCGAAAGCCTATGGCGCGATATGTGCACGTTCGTTCTTCTAAAAGTAATACTGGCGCTTTTGCAATGCGTGCGCGATTTATGAGACTAGCACGCGTACTACTGTTGCCTGACCGGTTTTCCATAGTTGTAGTTGAGCGTAGAGTGTGTCACCGCCCTCAGGTGCTAGCGCTACAAAGTCCTTCTGTGTCATACTGAGCAGTACACGGCCACTCAAATACGTTTGACGTGGTGGTGTTAGGCTGAACTGTTGGCACATCTCCGAAATCCAACGTGAACCATGCTCCTGGGTCCAATTCTGGGCATCTGAAAGTAGCAGATTGCAATAGAGAAAAATCATAGAACTTGCACGCTATATTGATTAAGCGCGACATCTAGCTCCCGTATGATGTGCCATTGTGGGTTAGGTCACGTGTTTGCGAGAATTTGAGCGTAGTTCGGCTTGGAGGGGGCATCAAAGGGTACTCATTGGATGGCAACTAAACTTGTACAGCCCACCTCGTGAAGACGTGTAAGTTCTTGTGACGGAAATAGCTTACTGGCACTATTTCGCACCTTCACAGGAGTTTACAGGTCCGAAATGTAGTACCTGTTAGTTTACACAAGCCAAGAAAAGAGTGTATCGAAAGTGCAAAACGCAAAATTGAAAAATCGATAAATTGGTATTCAGGGGTGAATGGGCTATATTGACTCACTATCATGCCTTCCAAGCCAAACAGCGCCAGAACCTGCACGGCCACCGCGTCACTAAGCTTGGGTTGTGGGGTATGCTATCCAAGTACGTTTCAACGTCTTGCATGGGATATGGGTTACATCATATGAATGTGCGGACACTAGAAACTTTTGTGTGACAAGCTGCTGACAAAAAATGAGTACCGCGCTCAAATCACTGTTCCTTCATTATGTCCTGAACTAATGCTTCGCAACACATAAGTATGGGAGTGTACGTGATATTCATTTGTGCCTACGTGACAACTTGGTGACAAAGAATAAGTACTGTGTTGAGCGACAATTTACCGTACGGCCGCTATGCCTTCAGTGGGTTATGCTATCATAGCACGCAACACGTTTTGCGTGGGTTCATGGGTTGCGTACTATAAGCGTGCGAATGTCCACGAAATTAATTTCCTTCTACGTGACAACTTGGTGACAAAGAACATGTACTGCGTTTAGCGACAAATTTAGCGTGTTTTATTATATTTTAGGTTATGGGTTACATTACATGGGTGTTCGGATGTTCATGAAAAATCGTTTCGTGTGCACTTGAGAGCACGGTAATAGAACCCCCCATCCGTGTCACGTTGTAGCGTTTCTCCACCATTTTCGCATGCGTTATGTTGTGCGGGTGAATTCTCGAATCGTAGAAACTTATTTAAGGCCACTCCCCTTGAACTTTTGACGTTTTGGTGGCGTATCGGTAAAGGGAGCAAAAGGAACGGGAATGGATGACGTCTTAAAAAATGCGCATGGCCAAAAAGGTAGAATATGGGGGCGCTATTTGCCTAGCTAGCACCACTCAGGGCTGAGCCACGTCATGCCTACTCGTCTGCACCCTCTCACCGAGACAGCGCGACACGCTATGCTTATTCAACATCTGACTATGTCACCCTCTTACCTACACAACATGTGGCTCTGTCATGACAGAACTTGACATGGCTACTCCTAGCAGAAGAGTGGCCCCTTCTGAGGCACATAGCGCCGATTTGGGTGAGGGGGAATTTTGTATGCGTGTATGACAGCTCATACAGAATCACAGAGTTTTGTCCTATTTCTTTGAATAACATAAAAAGTCTTGGGTGCCCTTGTCGGGGTCTATTTGTCAAGCGCGTTTCGTTTACTTCCGGGTAGCACGGGTGGGCGCTGCCGCTGCAAACAATTTCTATAAGCTCAAAGAGTAAAGAGAAAGCAGCCAGCACTCAATCTTCAAAGAGTGCGCCCTAATGGCATGCCATCTTCCCCGAACTCAGCACTTACCTGTTGGCAAACCTAATTTGGCGCAAGTGGTGCTAATGTCCTGGATAAGATGTCTAAGTATCAGATCTCTGAAATCACTTTGATATGAATCTGGTAGCTAATCGATAAATCAATACTGACACACCTGTAGATGTCCATTTGTTGGGCGTCGACACAGGCGTTTCCATTCTGGCATGTTGCGGGAGCGTTATCGGGAGCTACACAAGTGGTGTTTGTGGTGGCCGTGGAGTTCACGAACGGAGACGTGCCAAATCCACCATAGATCTCTAAACAATCGATAACTGGGTAGAGTGTAGAGCAGTGCACGTCGTACATTGGAATCCCGAGCAGAGGTGGGGAGGGTCATATTTGGTTGGTGAAGGGCCTTATTGCTTCTGGGATAGATGCTTTCGTTTTTTTTTGGCTTTTCCCATTTCGCTGGCGCTATGCCCCTCCCCCCACACCTCGTCACGGTATTTCGTAGCTTTCGGGAATAACTGGAAATCTTCCTGGGAGAAGTAGGAGGTCTGAGGGAATCGGGGAGATGGTAAGTAAGGTGGGTGAAGGGGGGTCGTACCAGAGGGAGATCTTTTGAGAAAGGTCGTGTTTAGCAGAATTTTCCCAACCGCAGGACGTGCCCTGGTGCAGAGACGTTGATGGGTCATGGTTGAAGAGAAACGCAGAGACTTGGGCTTTGTTTCCACCCTCTTCGGATGCGCCATGCATTTAACTGCTACTGGAAACCGTAGTGGCATTTTGAAGGATTCAGCCCACGTGGTGCCTTGCGAAGACCATCCGATGTATAAGTGGATGCTTTTATCCCGGCAAACGAGTGTGCTACAGTTCCAGCAGCCCCAGAAAGGTGGGAGGCTTAATTGGCTTGTGCGGGAGCCGATCCAGGATTAGACCCGCGGGTCTCGTGCGTGGTAAGGGACACCACTAATCACTACACCATGTCCATGCCATGGTCACGTCCTGGCTTTGACAGGGGTGTTATTGCAGTGCTTGCTTCCCTTAGGAGCTCCCAGGTCTTCAAAGTTCAGGGGTTCACGAAAGGTAGGGGGGGGTGAAGAGTATTAGCTGAGGATCTAAGTGTGAAAGGTGGTTGATAATTAATTCTTCTAGGAGAAGTTGTAGAGGTATCTACAGGATAACATAAGCCGTACGTAGAATCCTTAGGTAGGATCGTATATGAGTCATTCGGAGAGTGGTTGTCCGACGGCACTGACGTGGGAGATTCTTCTTGGGACAAAAAAATGTCGCCATTACTGTCGCCTCGGCGATCTTTCATGAGGGTCGTTCTTGAGAACGTGCATAGGTAAAGCTGAAGGGTTGTACTTGAGGCGATGGAGGCTTTGAGGGCTGATTTCGACCTGATGCTCTGGTCTACCCAAATCTGAGTGCACACCACTCCTTATTCCATAGTGTGTGTTGACGATGTTTGCGCCAATATTTTTGCTTTTTCCGTCTTGTATGGGGTAGAACACTTCGTGGGCTATGCGTTCTTGTCCTTCCCTCCTGCATATCTCGAAACAGCCCCGTTTTGCCAGTTTGTACGTACAAGGTACAGCATCAAGGAGAAATGATGGTGTTGCCAGTAGCCCCCTCCCCATTCCACCTATCATCTCCGAGAATTCCCCCAACTTCCTACCACTTTACCCCTCCTTTCCGAAATTTGAAGTTTTGTTTTGGGGTTGTGAAGCATAACCGCGCATGTGAAACTGGAGAAAATGTGAAAAGTGAACAACTGGGAAGAGTTTTTTTATGGATTGAAAAGATTCTCTCATAGCCACATATGATCCCCACCAACCAAATATGACCCCTTTCGAACAAGTGCGATTTAGCGAAGGAATTCCCCTTATGATGGTGTACCCTGTGTGGACAGAGCTACGTCTGTCGTAAAGCAAGTACAAGGAATTAATCGTCACGGGTCTCTTTGGTCAAGTAATCAAACTGAAACGGGAAAAAATCTTCAAGTGCCACGCGGGGATGTTCTTTCTAACGATAAGTGCACTCGGATTCGTTTGAGCACAGAGACAACGGTGAAATAGTCGAGCTCCTGCTTATTAGCCTCATGTGCCGTGCTCCTGACTTTTCTATGGACATAGGCAGTGATGTCGAAGTCAGCGATTCTATCCCCCGATAAATCAGAACAGGGTATTATATGGTCGGGGATTCTCGAGGGCTAGAAAGGGGAAGGGGGATTGTATTTGGCTAGATGAAAGAGTTTACAGTGATGTCAAAGGGTGTGCCAAACATGCAACTTCAAGGGAGATTGAATAGAGTTTTTGTTTTCCCTACAGTATGCCTCCCCTATACCACAAGAGACAAGTATTTTCCGTTGAGGTGAAATTGGAGGCGAAGATAGAGAAGAGGCGGGTGAGCTCCGACTCACAGGCTGAAGGAGGTCCCGCTAAGGAAGACGGCTCAGAGGGTGCTTATGCTAGAGGACCAGATTTTCTCATAGGTGTACTGTACTAGGATTGGATGATGGCAGGGCACATGATGGCAGGGCACATCATTGGTTGGGTTGGGGATTTTAGTCGAGTCTGTACGACCTCGCCCCTTTTTTTGAGCGTTGGTACGACCCCCCTTCCCCTCCAGCACTCTGTCCCTCCTTATCGAATCGAGCCGTCGAGCGGGGGGGGTGTAAATAGCACATGTGAAATGAAAAAAAAGCCGCGAGACAATACGACCCCTCCCCACCTTCTACCTATTCTCAGATTTTTCCAACTTCTCCAATTTTACCCAACTTGCTGCCACTTTTTCCCCACTTCCCTATTTTTTCCCAAAAATTTTGCTGTCGAGCAGGGAGGATGGGAGGATATAGTACGCATGAAAAAGGAAAATCACGAAAAGTCAAAAAGTCAACCACCGCTCCTAGAAAGGTCAGAAAGTATAATATTATAATACGACTCCCTCCTTCTCCTAGGCGGCCAAATACTACCCCCTGTTGGGATTCCCAACAGTGCCTGCGGGCGGCAGGGCAGTTGTATAACACGCGTGGAACGAAAAAATCGCGAAAAGTTGAGGACCAAAGTAAGATTTTCTCAGAAAAATTCTCTGAAAGCCGTGTACGACATCACTCAACTCACAAATACAACATACAACCACCCCTGCCCACCGTCCAGTTACGTCCACCTTATCAGATCTCTCAGGATGGTGTCCCCGCTTATGAATTTCATACAAGCTCCTATAATCCTTCAATCCTTCCAATATAACCCTTCAATCCTTCAAGTGCCCAATCCCTTGTGGCTTTCCCTCATTCCCTCCTAATGGGCGATGAATGAAACGAGGGAAAGCGTCGAGTCGTTCGCGTGGACACGTCCAAGTAATATCCTGATTCTTTGGACAACTTTTTGCAGAGCGGCCGTGCACGGCGACCGACTCGTCTCGCTGTCGTTCGGGAGAAATGAGACCGGTTCGGACCCCACGCCGGCGATGTGACCGGTTTTGCTGCGTGGCCGGCCTGCGCACACGGGCGACGTGAATGAGATCGGGATCGGCGACAAAAAAAGAACCAGTGACCGGGTCACGACAAAACTGGTAGACGAGTAGCCTCACGGCTGCGTCAGCGATACGGTAGTTTCGTACATTTCATCGTTATTTAGGTGTGCTGGGGTGGTTGATGGAATTTTAGTGCTTGGGGACTCCTTATGTGGGGGCATATGAATCTTAAAGGACATCGGAATTTTATATGACGAAATAGAAAATTCGAGCTTTGGCATGCTCACCTTCGCCAGCCTCCGTTTTGACAGTGTCATTCATGCCGTTGAAATTGATTGTCTCTTGGACCTGAAAAATTTGGCCCTTTAAATCTGTAGATAGACTGGTAGGCTGTTTTTAGGTTGAAATCTCCTCTGGAAGTGGGAGTTGAAAGGTTACTGATGTGGTCCCATTCATATTTAAAGAAGGCGAAACAGTAGAGTTCTAAATGCCACTGCTAAGACATTTTCCAAGCGCGATTGCACCAGTGTCGTCTGCGTCTCTGTCTACAGTCCTTTGTTTCTCTGTACTCTAGCTTAACCTAACTCTTTCAAAACCTAAAGGATAAAGTGGTGTGGGGCAAACTTCCCGTACAACCTATTCGCTTTGAATTTCTGAGAATGCCTTCGTCATTGTGGCGTCCCTTTACCTTAATCCTAATTTAGTCGTTTTCCTCTGCATCTCTGCTGACTGGTCCCAGATTCTCTGCGCTCTAGATGGTACTAGCTCTATTGAAATACGTGATTCCGAAAAGGCACTGAAAAACGCCTACAGTACTGCCCAGCCGGGTTGCTGTGCCCTCACGTCCGCTTTCTCCACACACTGGCCCGACAATAAACGTTATTTTATCCATTCTCCTCTGCATCTCTGCGAACGGACCCCTGCTTCTCTGCACTCTAGGCAGTCCTAGCTTAGTGAAAATGTTAAATTTCGCATGGAACATTGCTGAGGCTCACACAATGCACCTTCAAATCCAGTCTGCCGGCCACTTTCACTTCAAGGTAGACTATGTCGTCCTTTTTTCTGCGTCTTTGTTGGTCTGACCCTGTTTTTTTTTGGGCTCTAGTTGGCCCTAACTCATACGAAAACGTGAGAAATGTGCGTATGACATTGGCTGCCCTTTTACACAACCCACTCCATAGATTGGGATGGTTCCTTTTCGGCTTCCATGAGGCAGTTGTCTTGGTGGGGGCACCGGAGGTTCCAAGCTAAGCCTGCGCAGGCCACCTTGTGAAGACCTGTGAGAGCAGGGGGTCTCACGCGGACAACTTTGCAGCTTTACAAGAGTTTGTAGGTCTCACCAAAGGGGAAACCTGCTAGTTAACATAAACTATTAGAAAGAACTAGCGAAAGTGCAAGATGCCCCCCCCTCAGCCTTATAGCGCCGGCGTCCATTTATCACCACGGAGCTGTTTCAGCGGGGGGACATCGTAGCCATGGGACCAAATAGTCGCTCAACATGACCCGCCCGTGCCCTCCTCAAGTAGATCCCTTTCAATCTCAGGAGAGTGTGGAGGGGTAAGCGGCATCAGAAGCGGGGAGAACGGTACGATTCTCTTTCTCTGCCGGAATTTCCACAAACTTCCGCCCCCTAGGTCAACTCCTTTTTCCTTTGTGTCTGCTGCGTGACCCCCTCTGCGCTCTGGTCTATCCCAACTCCTTCCAGATGAGGAAGAATTTGAATCGACCATCATAAAGGCCCTTGTAGCGTCGAGTGCCAACGTCTTCAACCCATTTCGTCCTACATTTTCCATTTCAACGATTGCCGTTTTCTTCCCCCCTTTAATTTGTCAGCGCCGGAGATTTCTCCCATTGTCGGCGACGACGACGAACATGAACCGGGCGCCATTAGTGACCACTGGCCGCGGCCGCCGTAGCCACCTAGTGTGGAGGCCTTTCTTTGGCCGCCGCCGGTACGACCGAACGCGCGTAAGTGAAACCCGTTCAAAGCGTACTAGGTGTGAAAAAACCATGAGTCAGGCCAGTCTTCTTTTAACGATTGAATCCCCCTACGAGAAACCGGATCCACGACGAGATTATTCATGTAATTCGCATAGAACTTCAAAGATGGCCAAGATATGGCGCCGACAGTCGTGGGCGGGAACTACGCAGTCAAACCCGGATGGGAGATCCGGCTCAGGAGGTAGTCGTTCGGGAAGCTGGAAGTCTAGAAGTTTTCTTTGACAGGTAATTCTCAGGGACGCTACTTTTCGACCTTATCGGAAATCGGAATTCCGTCCTAGGGAGCACCAAGTGAATGTGAGAAGCTTTTCTCCTCCACAATCCCTCCCCCTCCACTGTCTCGTTGTGTTAAATTCTCGCTGAATACGACAACTCGCCATTTTACCCACAGAATTTTCGGTACAGTTCGGCTTGGTGGGGGCACCGAAGGGTACCCAGCGAGGCTGGCTTAACAACGCACTTTCTGAAAACTGTGAATTCCTGTAACTAAAGTGGCTCACTTTCACCACTGTGCAGCTTCACAAAAGCTTACAGGAATTTAGCTGTTAGTCAACATGTAACAGGAAAACGAACGAATAGGCTTGATACCCCCTGCAAACCGAACAGTGCCAAAATTTTCTCTCCGCTGCGACCCATTCACTGCTCATCTATCAACTTACCAACTTTTGCAGAAATTATGGTAGATACCCCCGATCACGTGTCAGATATAGTAGTTTTCCCGCGCTTCTAATGAGAGGGGGGAGGGGGAGGGTAAAGAGCGCGTGAAACGGGAAAAAAATCAAGAATAGTCAAGTTCTTCTGAAGGTCAAATTGGTCTTCTCCCCAGCTGCCGAAGGAGACCCTGGTATGTTTTATATGAAGAGATTTGTCTGCTTCCCTTTTCCCACTCACAAACATCGTCTTCTCCGGTGCCGCCCTCAAACTCTAGGCAGGGAAGGGAGGGGGGGGGGCGCAATATGCCCAGCGCGCTTAGAACGGGATAATAGCAGTGAATAAGAGCTTTAAAGGGTCAAAAAGCTCAAGTATGACTCTTAATCGCGAGGGACCCGAATAAGACCTCCTAAGTATGGATTTGAGTGCAGTGATGTTGAAGCCACGAGAGATGAAGCAGAGGTAAACTGGTGATAAAGCGATGTCAAGCTTCACCAACGTGGCAAGCTCTTAGATTTGTTTCAAAAGGTCAAAAAAGGATAAAGGCCTCTTGGGCCATGATTATGAGAACGCTGTAGAACCGAAAGTAACACTGGACAAGTGATCGAGAGGGGGGGGGACTTGCCATGTTATCACTGCAGTGATAACCTTTGATGGACATTGCTCAAACCAGGTTTTTTGTGAGGGATTCCCGTGTCGAATGATTTCATTGACGTCAATTTCGTGAGAAAAAGTCCAGATAAAATTCAGCGGTATGTACTTCTGGGTCCTGTTGAAGTGGTCGTTCTTTGGGGCAAGATGGACTGAAACCGTCCCTCTGCGAGTTACTGCTGGTATAGGACTTGTTGGGAAAGGTAGAGCGCTGATGTCCGCAAAAGTGTACGAAAAATACTCATCCAGACAGCTCCACGATTTTAAAGGAAGATTAGGTGCATGGCGTATCCGAAAAAGATTCGTCGGCACCCAGAAATCATTGTTTAGCTAATTCCCCATACCATGATTCCCAGCAGTATTCGTCTTAATGGCTTATCTTTCCGGAGTCCAGGGTGAGGGGACTGATGAACCCGCCTATGGAAGCTCCAGGTACTGTTTGGCTTGGGTCGGGGGCGGGAATAGGGGGCGCATTCTATGCTTCTACTACTTTGTTCTGCTAGATCCTGTGAATTTACACGTCTCAACTAAATGGACTCCTTTCTATTGTGGACGAAGCTTATGGTTTTACATAGCTCGATAGGAGTTATCAGGTCTTCGCAAGGCAAATGCCCCCACGAAGCTGAACTGCGCCGTTTGAGGTTTGCTGCATTTTCGTCTACCTTCAAACAATCACCTTCACATAGGAACGGAAGCAAAAGATCACATCAAAGACAAGATATGCGGGCTGCTGATCAATATCCCTGAGACAAGCCACGAACTCGACTTTGACTCGGAATCGTAGAGCCATTTGTATGCGTATCCTGCCCAGGGACCAACGCACCAGGACCAAGTAGGTAATCTGGGTCCTAGTTGTTCTATTTATCCCTAGCACCATTCAACCGGCTGTAGATAAAGTAAAGATCTGGCCGACTCCAAAGAATTTGATCCTGAAGAGCATTCAAGTGCGACATGGCGCCTTTAACCACTCAACCACTCATACTTCTAGGATAAGGATTCCGGAAAAGGCACAGTTGGGCTTGGTGGGGGTCAAACCAGTAGAGACGTGTAAATCCCAATGGCCAAAGTGGTTCACACGCACCATTTCGCAGCTACACAGGAGTTCATAGATTTCACAATGGTGCTAGTGGCTGCTTTTGAAAACGAACCAGCAAGCGGACCAGTGAAAGTGCAATGTGCCCCCTCCAAGCCGAACAGTGCCCCGGAAAAGTTTGTATTGTCCATAAGAGGCTATGAAGTCCCAGTGGATGGTACTGAAGACAGTCGATTGCAAATAAGCTCCCTTGAACGGTACACAAAAGCCTGCCATCAAGGAGATCGAACTCACACTTTGGTTCGAACCAGGGGGACCATCTACAACTTACCCAAACTTGGACTATATTCCCTTTTCTTATCGATTATTTCTATTTGTTAAACGATGATTTTACTTGATAACGGGCTGAGCTGTGTATGCACTGACCTTCATCGACGGCTTTTTACAGAAAGCCGTCTGAAGCGACGCGGCCGCTGCGTCGGACGTCGCCGTCGGCACCGCTTTTGGCTTGGCGAACATCACGTCATCAGCTCGTGACTGTCGCTGTTGCTACAAAGAATCCCCTCTTAATCACGACCAAAAATCATTTCGCTCAAACGTTGCGTCAATGGTACTGATAACGCTTTAGTAAGTGCCGATTCGGCTAGTTTCAACAGTAAAAGCACCTGAGCATGGCACAAATAAAGATTGATCGTTATTGATTACCTTATCGATGTCGAACATATCGTCGTCCAGTGGGAATTCGCTTTTCACTTGAGTATAGACGCTTGCGTCATCGGATTGACCACCGGGACTGATCGGTGGCCATCCGTAGGCTGTTTTATCACATGCACCGATGTCGTTCATCTGTAATGAAAAGCTTGAGATCCTCAAGGGTCAATTGGTCCTAATGGTGAGATGTATCACTCCTGCTTTGCACGGGCTTTATTCTACCCTCCCCCCACCCCCCCCTTTAGTTATTTTACTTCGGCTTCTACACTGCATATTTGGGATACTGATCGAAATGTTCGGACCAGAGGTGCTGACCGGTAATCGATGCGGCCATTTGAGTCGCAGATTTGGGCAAATTCACCTGAGAGGCATTGTAAACAGTCCTGCCGTTGCCGGTGGAATTGTTGCGCAATCCCCCTCAAAATTTCCTTTTCTGCCTCTTTGGTGCGACTCTACCTTTCTCATCTTCCGTCCTGCCTGCACCCTCCAAATTTTCCCAACCTCCGGCCACTTCAGAGTTTCTTCAAGACTTCTCTACTTCCCGAAAAAAGTCTAACTGGGCGGGGCAGGGCCGATTGGGTGGTTGTATCTGTCTTTGAGAACAGAGAACGGCTCTCTGTTGCTAACTTTTTCTTTGTTTTTCCTGTTTCAAAAGTGCGTTTTACATCCTCACACCCCTCCCTCCCCCAATTCTCCTCTCCTCTCCCGATAGACGGCAATTTCTGGGGAAAATTAGAGGGATTTCTGGGGAATGATTTTGAAAAAGTGGCAGAAAGTTGAGAGAAGCTGAGGAGAAGAGGTAGCTAGATGGGAGGGGAAGGTCATATTCCGCAAAAAGTCCCCCCAACGGCGGGACGTGCGTGCCCGTGCCCTGATTATAGGGCGATATCACTTTACTGATTTTCGTTGGATTCAAAAGGTTCAGCAAAAATTTACTTAAAGTCAATCTTTTTACTTCAGCGACAAAATCGATAACTGAAGACATCGCGCGACATCGCAGCGACTAAGCGCGTTGCGCGACATTGAGGACATCTCGCGAAGTTGCGGCGACTCTGACCCTTCATGGGAGAGTTCGCGGAGATGTTCCCTTTGCACTCCACCCATAGCACTAGAGAAACGGTAACAATTTCTAAGGTTCCTGAACGGGTATGGTGGTATGATAGCGAAAAAACTGAGACCTACCTCTAATTACAGTAGTTATTTATTTTGAGTTGTACAGGCGACTATGTCCATTTAAACAGCGTTATCTGGAAAAGACATAGTTCAAAGTAACTATTACTGCTAGTACACCGAGAATGACGGCAGCAATTCAACAAAAAATTGAAGGAATTTTGCAAAAGTGCACGTATTTGGGGGAAAAAAGTTTGGGGAATCCCTGAAAACGACATGTTTTCAATGAAAGATATAACATCACTGATTAGTTATCAGATATCATGGACTATTCTCTGGTCAGTTAACTAAAAGCGAAATGAAAAGAAC
>MU915036.1:0-11255 GCA_036418165.1 Cooperia oncophora
CCTTCGATTCCTTAGGGTGGCACCCCATCCTGTAGCAGTACGAAGTTTCCAAAATGGTACGGGCGACGACATGAAGGCAGGATAGTCTCCTCGAGGTGGTCGGTGTAACCGTCAGCGTCACTTTCATTCTAAAGTCCACAAAGAAAATATCGGTCTTCCCATTCCAGGAACTTCCGGTCCATACCATCAACGCGCGCCTTGGCGACTGCGGTGAAGATGATATCCTGGACCGTGGCGACGGACATGAATTCCAAAGGTCTTCTCCAGTCAGGCTGCGACTGGAGATGACTTCATATTTTGGTGTACATGAAGGTGATGGGCGAGAGCCAGCTCCTGCTTATCGAGGAACATCTTGGGTATCTTCCGCCCTGGTACTCGTATCCACGTCTTCTGTCTGGGCTGCGAAAACTTTGCTGATATGTGACTCGGTCGAAGTGTCTTTTTTTGCCCCTCCCCCTCCCCTGTGTATAGTTTGTAACATTGCAATTTGTGGGGCGGCGAGCGCAGCGCGGCACGAGCTCGCGTCCGGCTGCCTTGCTCTACCAATGGTGATCGAGCAATGATCGATGTAGGAAGGAATCAGCCACTGGTGGGAAGGCCGCAGGTGGGAACCGCTGATTGCGACCCGATGGGTCGCAATGATAAATTATATTAGGTTGTCCGGAAACTTATCATATATTAGGTTGTCTGGAAAACCCTCAGCGTTTTGAGTGTTTCACTTTGAACGATCATAGCTCCCTTAATACTCATCGGATTCAAAGGCAATTCCCGCGACCACAGTTCATAGGTAATACAGTTCAAAAATAGAATTGCCGTGTGTTTGTTGACTTATTGAAGAAGAAGGAAGCACGAAAAAGCGCCCGGAATAAGACCCTCTTTATTGCAATTGATCATGATCACCGGACGAGCGTAAGGTGGTCAAGATCAATTGTGAATTGCGAAAGGCGGCGATACACTGATAAGAGACGAGAGAGGCCAGAAAACGACGGGCGAGAGAGCGCAATGGCAGTCTCACAACGACACGGTCACTGGAGGCCGGCATGGGCCTATCGGGCGCAAATGGGCCTAAAACCTGAGCGCCCTGCGTTTTGCTTGCTGTTTTTCAACTTTTAAAAGCAGCATAGCCTCTGACGTTGCCTGCTTGACCATCGTGCACGGTTATGAGAACCTAGCCTTAGTTTATAATCCACGAAATCCATGAAGGCTTTTTTGCCTGGTCCTGATTGATGAAGTATTTTCCAGCAAGGAAGTTCTGAAAATGTTTGAAAAGGTGATAGTCGGTTGGTCTGGAGAATATGGCGGGTGAGGTAGAACTTCAACCCCCAATTCGTTCAATTTATGGATAGTGATTTGTGAAACGTGTGGGCGGGCGTTGTCATGCAAAAGAATCGGACCCTTTCTGTTGACAAGTGCTGGCTGCAGCTGACGCAATTTTCGGTACATTTCGTCGATTTCTTCACAGTAGGACTCTGCCTGCGTGATGCCGTCTTAGGCGCTGTGACAAAGTTATAGTGAGATCCACGCAGCCGATGACCACCACACTGTGACCATAATCTTTTTTTTTCGTGAGGATTCGGCTTTGGAAATTGCCTCGGTGGTTCGTCGGCATCCAACCACTGTCCGGAACGTCTCCTGTTATCATACATGATCCATTTTTCATCACAGGTGACAATTCGGTCCAAAACGGGTCGTTTCTGTTGCGCAAAAGCAACAGAAACGGAAGCAACCTCGAGGCGTCCACGAACGCCTTCAAATCCTCGTCAGTTATTGCTTTAGGTCGACCGCTACGAGGTTCATCTTCAAGGCTGAAATCTCCAGAACGAAATTTGTTGAACCATTGTCGCACGGCGCTTTCTCCAATACTAATGGGCCCCCACACCTGGCTAATTTGTCCAGTTGTTTCGATTGCGGATTGCCCCAATTTATAGTCGAAGAAAAATATCGTCTGAAGTTGCTCTTTTGACATGCTTCAAAAAGTCTTGGGAAAAGGAGGTTTATCAAGCGAAAGGTGAAACGGCAGTTATACCATCAAATAGCGCGAGGAATTCTCTTGAGGATGTACTACTGAGACGCAAGGGAGAATGAGTTTTTAATCAGCAATGAATGTACAAAAAATAGTAAACGCTGAGAGCATTTTCCGGCACAGACCTGTAATATGTAATATACTCGAAAAATTCTTGAGATCGGGTAGCGTGCTGCATGCTTCAATTATAACCTGACGGCGTCTATGCTTCTGGTGAGAGATCTTCATCTTCATCTTGTCATATTTGTTGTCGTGTTTCTGTCCTACACTGAACAAGATGACAGTTGTCCCAGACTGGAATATTCCACGAGTAACCAATTCCGTGCCATGTTCAAATGCCACGCCTACTCTGACTCCAGATAAATAAAAGATAAAGCGACAAAGTCTTCGCCGCTTGACAAACCCCTTTGTGGATGCGCAGCATGCTACGATCGTCTCCATGCTCTGTCTGTGTGCGAGAAGGACACGACAACAGTTGTGTCAAGATGGAAATATTCCACCAGAAGCATAGACACCTTTTAGGTTAAGTCGAAGCATGCAGCCACCTCATCTCAGCGATTTCGAGTATATTATACTTCCATTCAGAATCGTGAATAGGCTTATTGAAATGCGATGTGGCCTATAGAATGCCGCGCCACTTGTCACTACACCACCTCCGACCCGACTCAGGGATAAGGAATATACAGGGTGGCCAAAAAAAAGTCACTTCGACCGAGTCACATATCAGCAAAGTTTTCGCAGCCCAGAGAGAAGAAGTGGATACGAGTACCAGCAGCCGGATTAACCAAGATGTTCCTCGATAAGCAGGAGCTCCCGCCCGCTTCATCACCTTTCATGCTACACCAAGACTATTGAGTCATTCATCCAAGTCGCAGCCCTGACTGGAGAAGACCTTTGGAATTCATGTCACCTCCAAACAGCTGCGAAACTTCTATTGTGGAGTCACCCATGGGTAGCTACATACCTGGAGACCAGTAGGAAGACCTCCAACATCGAGCAGCTCCGACAACGTCGCTACGGTCTAGGACATCATCTTCACGGCAGTCGCCAAGGCGCGGGTTGATGGTATGGACCGGACGCACCTGGAATGGAAAGACCAATATTTTCTTCGTGGACCCCGGGCTGAAGCTGAGCGCTGGCGGTTACATCGACCAACTCAAGAAGAATATCTTCTCCACATGTCGTCCCCCGTACCTTCTTGGAAACTTTGTACTGCTACAGCATTGGGTGCCACCACGTGGAATCAAGGAAGGGAGTTGTGTTCTAAACCTATTCGGTACGAACGGCAGAACTTCTGTCGTGACCTGAAACTTCGCCTTTTTTTCCCATGCTTCAAAACACGGCCCATTTCATCATAATTCTCCTCTTTAATGAGCATTTGCCAAAGTATGTGCTTATCACAACACTCACCACTTGTTGGAAATGAGGCAACTTAGCGGTTGAAAGAGTTTCAATGGTAACAATATCGAAATCATAGTGAAGTGTTCTAACATCCTAATTCTTCCGTGAGCAGCTTTCACATATCGGTCTATTGGCGACTCTTATCATTCCTCACTGGCAAACAATTTTAGGCTTTTACTTCTGGGTGGTACTCGAGAGTTTAGCGGTCGGATCAACTCCGACTACATCCTAAGGGATAGGAACATCTCTGCTCACTAAGGTTTAGCCCATTAATTCTTGGACCACGGTGGTCAAGTTCAGTCGCAGGCATAGCAAAGATGCAGCTCCCCGTTGTTGCTCCGACTCTTGCATTGAATTTTGAGGCCTTCCTGAAGCGGGCCCCCTATGGTACTTTATCGGCTGTTATCAGGTCCTGCTACTCACCAATAGTGTTCCTATCCTGACCCATATATTACTTCTTGAACAACGTTCTACCGTCGCTGTGACGCGCACTATGGTGTTAGTGACCATTCCTTTCTAAGGCTCCTTATGGTATCTTATCAGCTGTTATCACTTCCTGCCACCCACCGAAAATGTCCCCATCCTGTCCTCTACCTTACTTTTTAGAACCAATGTTCTACCGCTGCTGTGACGCGCTTTGTGAATATGGTGACCCTTGCCTTCTAAGGCTCCTTATGGTAGCTTATCAACTGTTATCACTCCCTGCCACCGACCAATAATGTTCGTGCAATAATGTTTCGACCCCCTACATAAACTTAATCCAGTTGAGAGGCCTCTATCGCTTTTTGAAAGGGAAGTTATGAAATTCCGGCGTCAAAGCACACATACCAGACACACATACATGTCACACCACAACAACACACACACACAACATACACACGACCAATGCCGCTCTCCTTTTTCACTTCAAAGCTAATTTTCATATACGAATTCATATTTGAACCCCACAGCCCAGGATCTGCAATCGAGACAGTATTATCTCTCAGTCACTTCCAAGAGGATAAGGGGCAAGAGGGTCTATGAGATTGTTCGTTGTTCATCTAGTAACACAAAAAACATTGTCATAAAGGTATTGTTTCATTATTTTGAGTCTTCCTTACCGTGTAAAGGTGCTGCATTCAAGAGTGGAAAACGTGATACCGAGTCTCAGTAAGGTCCACTTGTGCAGATGAATCACCCTACCTTTAACTGTCGTGGGCTGAACCACTCTGCGTTGTGTTCTCAATCCTTTCACCACTATCTCACGAACGAAGATTGTTGTGATGCGTTAATCTCGTTACAATGCTATCAAAGTAACCGCTCATCACCAGAAATCATATGCTAATTAAGCGGTAGGAGCGAAATATCTGCCGGAAAACAGCTGAGATTGAATATGGTAATGAAGCTATCGTTCATGCTATTCTCGGCGTGGTGGTGCCCTCAGTAACGGCATGCCTCAGCTAGTTCTGCGGTGGGTATGGCTCAGCTGAGTTGCTGCTTTGTTATTATTCTAACTCATAGTTTCTGATTCTCTTTTTGTTCTGCTGAATCTACCGTATAGATTATCATGAGAATCTTAGGGTCGACTTTCTGGAGCCATGCGCTTACGAGCTAATAAAACTAAAACTCAGACCTCTCACGGGTGGTCGTTTCGTAATATGATCGGCGCCAAATTAATCGCGAGTTCTTAAAAAGTTGGCTCTGCCGTATCCTAAAAGTAGGGCTAGTAGCTCGATGGCACGTTTGAAACCTATATCCTACAGCGACATTGAAATATTGTATAATGAACCTTGACCCCAGCGTCATAGCATGACCATGGTCGTGTTAAGCTTCAAAAGGAGAAAAGCTTAGAATCCAAATGGTTGCATTTGGATTCTAAGGTTCTCTGGTACGCACAAAATGACGTGGCCAAAGTTGCCAGTTGTCGCTCAAGAGCAGTAGTGTAGAGACTGTTGCGCTTTATGACAAAGGAATCGAAGCGCAGGTTCTACCCACTGCTAATCTATCCTAATTCCTCTTGTGGGCTATTAAAAATGCTTTTACTCACTCGCCGCATGACTTGCTTCCTACCAGGTCATGCACATTTTATTCCAGCTGTTTTATTCGTTTCAAATATTCGCGGCCCTTTCAATGCATAACCATTCGAAAGCAAACCTTCTTAAGTCAAAAGATCCTTTTCTCATTTCCTTTCTGTTTCAAACGGGTCTGAGTGTAATGAATGAGATCCGTCAAAAGTGAAATAGCCCTAATCAGAGAAGCATCCCGTGGTGTAGACTAAAATAATTACTTTGATCATTTTGCCATTCGAACTTACTCGACGATTGAGATTAGTCTACTGTGGGAAGAAAATACGCATTCACGCCTATCAAGTGAAACCAGTTCTTGCATAGGGATTTTCTCTTTCTCGTTCCCTTGTAATTAGTTTATTCAAGTCTCAAGATCTATTTGAGCAAACTCAATCGTCCTTTCAAACGTTCGGGAATCTTTGCGTGTATCACAAATACTGCAGAAGCTGTCCATCTCGAGTTTCAGTGACCGAGTAGATTTTGTACGAGAAACGATTCTATTAGTGTGATTATGACAGAGCTCAACAACTCCATTATTCCTTTCACTTTTAAAGTTCGATGGTCTTTTCAGACGAATGGTCTATGTATTAGTGGCAGGAGCGCGTATTACGGTATGTGCTATGCGAGCGAGCACTAGTTATGGCCGGCTTTGAGCAATGGCTGTGGGAGAGGTGGTAGAGTGCTGGGCGGTGCGATACTTTCTCATCGCTATGACTCTTCACTACCAGCAACACGCCACGACCTACCATCATCCCATCAGTCAGCCTCGAGCATTTAAGAGTGGACCCGTTTCAAGTTGATAGGAATGGAGATAGTGGTGACAAAGAGCTGCATTTCTGAGTGCTATGGCCATTTTGGAGCAATTCGAATACTTATTCCCCCCTGACGTAATAGTCACCAGTCAACGAGCGTGACGCGCCTTAATTATCAGTAATTGCACTGAAATGTTATTACTCTTGACCGTATGGTGTTTGCACCGTAGACGGGTTAGGTTTGTCAACTGGAGCTGTGCTGTTGAGACGACGTGGCAGCTTAAAACTTCGTTACCTGACGCTTTGCTTGATGTGATCACTAAGAGTATTGTCCTCTTTTATACTCTCTGATTGTTCGTTATCACGTTGCATTGATCCTGCTTTTCTCTCCACATTGTAGCGGGATAGCCGCTGCGGATACGTCAATGTACGCACAACTCACAATCTTCCCAATTGTTTTTAATAAGTCACCGTGCAACACAACACTCTACTTTTCCGTTTCTGTTTCCCCAGTTATATTAGCTCGATGCAAGTAAATTTGAAGAGCAGTGTATGTGACCTGTTCTGGTTCTCACAAATCCCACAAATTTCTCACAAATCTGGGCTCCCACCAATCACCTACTCGTCATTATTCATCGAAGCTTCAACCAATCTTTCCACAGCAGTACTTAACTTAGAGTCACCTTCCATAGGATCATCCTCCTTTGTCACTTTCAGAACTGACTTTAGCATATCGAATGGTCAACCTGTAAAAATTCTGGCGTCAGCTAGGATTGGACTTCACATGGTTTCCCTTCTGATCCTCAACGGGCTATAGTCAAGATTCTGCAAACTTCATAAAACTGCAGGACATTCTGGAGTTCAGGAGCGACTGCAGTCAATTGTATGAATAGTGTTCGTCTATTCAATGCTTGCTGACGGCCACGGTTACGTACAAATGCTCTCTTTGATATAATGCTCCATGCATGGCTCCAATGGACCCGTCAGCATATGCCATGATCTTATAGAAGGGTAATTGCTTCACTTGAAATCTCTTTTACTGATCATCTATCTTGGAATGCGATCTTCTGATCATAAGAGATCACGGCAGAGATCGTGAATTTATTTGCGTTTTTTAATTGCTCGAATGCTGATAGGCAGCTGATGCGTCACCGTAACCCTTGTTTGCCTTGCAATTTAGGCGTTGATTTTCTCGGATTGCATGATTACCCAAACGCGCCTCTTCTCTCGCCTCTGCCCATTCGGTTGATGGGCCGCTGCTATTAATTAGCGTATCAAAGTTGATCCTTCTTATGGTTGCAATAGTGCGGCGATTCCTCTTGTCACTAAATGTTGCTGAGTCGACAATTTTCCATTTCATTCATTCATCTTCACATTCGAATCTTTCCATTCTTCTCTTCACTCAGAGTATACCTTTATGGCACAGCCCATTTTAGGATGGTACTCCTCGACGGTGAAAAACGACCGTCATCGTTCAGTGTCGAAAGTATCCTCAAACGGAAAGACAAAATCCTGAAGCCACTGGCTATGGCACCAACGTCATCCCTTACTGCGGCTGCAGTCGTCTCTATCACACCGGGTCGTATAAAACTTTCGAATCCGTTTGAGACTGCAATGCTCTTCTTCGGACAGTCTAGGTTTGGAATGATTTCTGTGGCATTTATCCGAAACTTCGTAATCGCGACAAATTTTGAAGGCTACCTCTCCCCCTTCCCGACAGCTCCCCGGAATCTTCGATATCACCCCATCCAGCTCCTACGGTACAACAAATGAATAATTGGAGCGCTCGGACCGACTCGCCTAGTATGCTCTGCCTTTATTCTCTGAACAGAACATGAAATTTCTCTTTAATTTTATTCCAGTGAGCGAAGGTGCCAAAATACAAATGGGTATCAGCAAGTGCATGTTACGAAAGCACAAGAACAATCGCAAACCCCGCACACCGTTCAGTACTCAGCAACTTCTCTCTCTCGAAAGGAAGTTCCAGCAGAAACAGTATCTGAGTATAGCAGAGCGGGCAGAATTCAGCGCCAGTCTACAGCTCACCGAAACTCAAGTAAAAATCTGGTTTCAGGTGCGTGTATGTCTATTTTACATTCTTTTTTTTCCTAGCTGACTTTTAACACTTCTGCAGTGACATACTTTTGAGATAACTATCTCGATCATTATTGATACGCTTGCTTATAATTGCATGGCGCGTTGACTTACGCCATTGGTCTTGATGTGATAGATTGTACTGCTGTGACGTGACTGTGACCATCTCAGAAAGATCAATATAGAAATACGATATCACTCCTGATGTCTAGTACCTTAGTACTGGCACAAACTACGCCATTAAAATCCTCGAATTCCTGCTGCCTTTGAAAATGCGCCACATGGTTACCGTATACCTATCTCGGCCAGCGGGTCATCGCGTACATAGCTCTCATTCCTCAGTGGCCTCGAGAGAGGTTGCTCATTTGATGATATGAGGTGTTTGATCGAATGTTTATATGCGTGTAGAATATGAAAAAGATGATAGAAACCGCTTGTGCTTGTTCAAATACGACAGGGAAGTAGTTTCAATAGTTCTTGAAGAAATAGAGCGTTACTAGAAAAACGACACTCGTTTAAGGTGAATTTTTTGTTCTTTCTAGGGAAGTATAGGAGTTAGCTAGCCAGCGATAATACAAAAGTGGATGTTTTCCAGCCGTCTTTCATCCTGAACAAACCTTTGATTAGCCTGTCTATAATTTTGAGCAATCTCGTTCCTGTGCTCTTCCCATTCACCACGTTCGTCATCAAAAGTTTCAGCCCCACCCATTACTTGATTTGAAACGAAGACATTTTGATCATGAACAAGTCAAGACAGAGATACAGGAGTGGTTCCAACGTTTAAAGTTTCTTCCAGACGTTCTCTGACGGGTTTCCACTATCCATTCAGAATTGAATCTATATAGGCTAACATATTGCTCTTAGCCAGTGAGGTTGGTCATGTTGAGATCATACAGTACTCGCCTCATATACAAATAAAAAATGCCGCTATTTTTAGTTTGGCTTTTTTTCTGCCCTGGGGCAATGGCTCTCTTTCTGTTACCTTTTTCTTTAGATTCAATTTCTTAAATGTGTGTCAACAAATGAAAGAGAATAGAGAATTTTAGGCGGAATCAGCTCATCAGGCTGCATCTCGCATAACCTTCAACTTTGAGAAAACCTCCTGATTCTAGCAACGAATGTGCTTCTTCTGTCGTGTTGTACGCCAAGTGTTTCATCATAAATGGAGGGCGGCTTCGCGTGGAAACCTACATCTTGTTGAAAAACTCGTCGACATCCAAAGTGTTCTTTCAGCTACTGAAAAGACCGCAAGATCTTCTAAATAGAAGGTACTATCAAACGTATTGCGACCAAGACTGATATCCACTAACGGCCGGGCCATAAAATCGCGCGTGAAGTAGTCGAATATGTTAACCAAAGCAAAAAAACTGAACAGGAAAGCGGATCTTCGGTTTGGATTGCTTGGTATGAGTAAATGAAGACAACGGATCTCCGCGATGACCTTCGAAAAATCGGAAAAATGCTTGAGAAAGGCCTGTGTAGTTCACAAGGGAACAGCCATGTACATCTTTGGGAGAAAACTGTCAGGGAAAGCACAAGGCCGCGAGATTGCCCGCTATCCTTCTTTCCCAAAATGATCCGCCCAAGAGTCCTGCTCCAAGCTCCATCTTCCACTGCAAAAAAAAGCGATCCATCGACAGGCCAATAAAGGGAAACTCTATTGTCTTTAGTAGGGTCTAATGTAAGGGATCATTTGCACTCAAACAATCGCTTAAGGCTAGAGCGTTCCTATAATGGGCATTTCCGACGTTTCCCTTCCGCATCTTCTCTTCACTGACAGTCCCTTGGTGACTTATCTTCCACGTTTTAACAGCATTGTCGACACTTCTTATTGGAAACCGTGCTTTTAAGGCCAGAACTGCAGTTTGTTTCAAGTTTGTACTAAGGCAGTTATGATCGCTTCTGCTTATGGCCTTGCGGCACGCATTCTACACTCCCTTATCCCTAAGCCAGAGTAGGCGTGGCATTTGAACATGGCACGGAACTGGTTACTCGTGGAATATTCCAATCTGGGACAACTGTCATCTTGTTCTGTGTTGGACAGAGACACGACAACAGTTGTGTCAAGATGGAAATATTCCACCAGAAGCATAGACACCTTCAGGTTAAGTTGAAGCATGCAGCCACGCCTACCCGATCTCAGCGGATTTCGAGTATATTATACTTCCATTCAGAATCGTAGTGGCTTATTGAATGCGATGTGGCCTATACAATGACCAGCCGATGTACAAGTCAGTGTTTTATCCTCCCAGACGAATCTGGTACCAATTTACCGTCCCCGGAGGGTAGAAGGCTTGGTTGGCCTGGGCGGGAGTCGACCTGGGATTTGAACCCAGGACCGCGCGAGTGGTAAGAGTGCCAACGGCCCGGCTTCGCCGCGTTTACCTTTTTCCACATGTTTATATGCCCAACTGATGTGCGGCTTTTCCTTTATCAATAGATAACCAACGCTCCTTGACCATTAACATCATACCTATTACGGTGCATGACATTATGGTAAGGAGCATTGATGAAGTGCAGAGCTGACAGAAAGTTGAGCATCAGTCGTGCATAAACTACGAAAGCATGTGGGGTAGACGAAGCACGCCCGCCCGGCAAGACTGGGCCTTATCACAGAGGAGGCGCGCCGGCGTCAGCCGGCGAGTCGACTGGTATCTAATGCATTTACGACGACCGGTGGTTAAGTGCATGGCTGCCGATGCACTGAAGCTCAGTAAAAGTAGGCAGCTCTGCTTGAAGGCACGCACAGCCCACTGTGGACGGGTCTCTATACACCACAGACACACTCAACCTTCGCTGTATGTTTCTTTTCTCCAACGACTTTTTGCAATCCCTAAAGTCACTCAGGTCCGAAATATAAAATCTCGTAGCAAGCACGCCCCGCCAGTACGTCCCGCCCATTTTGAGGATGTCTGCCCCATTTCAGCTAGTGACCCCTTA
>MU915039.1:6412-24996 GCA_036418165.1 Cooperia oncophora
TGGCCCACATGAGACAGGAATATCCGAGGAGTCATCAACCAAAAGCGTTTCATTCAAGCGCGAATACGAACCCCTCTCTCTCGAGCGACCAAATACGACCCTCCTTCGCCGGGATTCCCAGCGTACACGTGCCTTGCTTCCAATGCCACTTTCCCGCGTAGTCGTTTCGCGAATAGTCAGAGACGGATAGGGCTTAGTCCGGGCAGAGGCTGGCCTGATCTCCGTCAAAAACTGAACAACTGACATTTTGAATCTTTCACTATCCTGGAAAGGATTAGATCCCCAGGGTCTGCTGAGGAAAGTTTCGTACCACGTCACTAGAGCACCACACTAACAGATTCATATTCCAAAAGTTTCGACGAATAACCAGTGATTGAACGCTTCCCACGACGACACAGACAAATGGCCCCCACTGAGCCCCGAGTTCCAGTTTCTCGCTGTCTGACGTCATGTTGAGGGTAATATGAAAAACTGAACTCACCGAGTGATGGAGCTTCTGTTTGTTGAGTAACGTAACTATTATCTTGGGAAGAAGCTTGGATCACTAATTAAAATCAGTCTGAGCCGCCTTTTCAATGTGTTTGTTGCGCAGAGATGGAAAGACCGTCAGCAAAAAACATTCAGATCTTTGCACATAGATTGCAGCCGGTGAAAGGCTCATCTCTGGGTTAAAAGAGCAAATCCTATGAAGTGAAACTTGATGTTCCTCCAAAGTCTAGGAACAGGACACGCTATCGCAGTGGCAAAGATTCTTCAGTACGCTACTTCCCCATTTCACTCTCCGCTTATTTTCGGCGGGCAGGTGGTCAGTGGGACACCGGGCAAAGCGGGAATCCTGCGGAGTTTCCCTATGTAATCCACTCTTTCCCCGCATAAGAGACCATCCATCAAACTAATCATCTTCAGTCCCTATCAGTACATACAACAACTCCCATTCGTGAAAGTTCCTCAACGATAAGTTTGTGCACGGTTCAGAGAGAAAAGCTCGTACCCTTGAAAAAAGGTAAAGAGAATTCGTAAGGCAGTATAACTGCTTGACTGAAATGAGTAGAAAGAAAATGGTAGGGATCCCCATCACATGCGCATGGAATGCCCTTCGATTTTCAGTTTCTGTCCGTGACTCGGTGGATGGGTTGTATTTTTATTTGTTTATAGCTGTTTTCGTCTCATTCTTCTAATCCCCATTGTTTGTTTTCACCTCAGGATTATCCAATGTGTATACTGTATTGTGTCTAATTTGTGTGCAGTGAGTCGTAAATAGTAAGTCAAATGACGGTAATCGACCCCGCCCCGCGCTCTAAACCCTTAGAGACAAATTTCTACAGGAATCGGATTGCTGCCACACTTGTACCATTTGGGGCTTTGGGATGGAAAAATCTACGGAGTGTTTCTGCCAAACGTTTCCTTCTCCTAGCAAACCTAGGGAGGATAGGCGCTCGTGTAGGGAAAGCAAAGTGGCAGCCATAGTTTCCTAGATTCTCTGAACTCAACAATAGAACATACGGGACTGAATCCACTTGGGTTGATTGGATTTGATTCGTATCCCAGGAGGCTTGTATAATTTGCACTAGGCAGATTTGAGAGGCACAAACGTGAGCAGGTTGCAGCATGTGATTGCTCTGCCTCCCACTGAACTCACAAATGTTCGGGACTGGGTTTATGCCCTTTCGGACAAGCGACCTTTCAGTTATAACACCACGCATTCCAGCAACGTAAAAGGGCAGTTAACCTCCAAAGAACTGCTAGTGACACTTTTCTGTCCGCTTCGCTTACCGAGAAATTTTGGAGCAAACTTCCGCTATGGAACAAACTGAAAAATGAAGATTGATATGGGTGGATGGAATCGCCATTTCTGGGAATTCAGTCAACTCAACCACCAGAAGAGCCTCATTCTCCGCCTTATCCATCACTCTTGAAGGGTTTCTCTACGACCACATAAGGCCTGTTAGGGAAGAGTGGATTAAGGATGAAGCGATGGTTGTTGCCAACAACAACAATGCAACCCTTAACCAAGATCCATGGTCTTGTCAGCTCAATCAACTTGCAGGCTAGGGAAGGCCTTGCAGGCTTTCGGAACTTAGCTAGGAACCCATGCGTTCTTTGGCAACTCGTTATGAAGCAAGCGCTGTGATGAGCGAGCACCCCCCCCCCCTTCACCAGCCGTGAGATTCTGCAGAGGAGCAGAAATTTGACTTGAAGAGATTTCATAAGGACCATAAACCAGAGGGACACTCAGATTTGAGGTAAACTGCACTCCAGTTATGACTACAATGTATTGAAATCTGAAATTATAAATGTCACTGGTTCTTTTGGGCAAGTTCAACAACTGGCGCTGTTTTCGACTACGCTTTACGACAATTTTTTCGGTATACAAGCCGAATTTCGATGGAAGTTTGTTTTTATGGGCAAATTCGATTTAGATGTCCGCGTTCACGAGGACAAATTACCTCGGCGACAAATTTCGATTTCAAATTTCGTTTTATGAATATGTACCTCACGTTCGCAAATTTGTTGCCATAAAAAGTGAATAGTGCAGACTGACGTTTTTTTCAGTCTTGCCGACAGACTACCACAGTTGGAGGAGCATTTCAAGGACTCCTTAGGACTGCAAAAATGGGACGAGAACACATCATAGCATTGTGGAAAGTTTTCCCAATACGACTCTCTCCGGATTTTGGTCCTTGGTAAGACCCCATTTTCTCTAGCTATCGACCATTGTAACCGTCGTCACCGGCAGGTTGATTAGGGCGGTCTCAACGGGCGCGCAGCGCGGCCTAGAAGCTATGCTTTTCCCCGGCTAAAATTAGGTTCATTGTTCCACCTTTGTGAAGATAAGAAGCGCTAATTCTCTGGAAAACAGTACCAAACATGAAAAGTGGAAAAAATAAGTGACATAAAATTAGGCCTGAAAAAGAGCAAATAGTTCCGGCAACGCCTGCGGCCCGTTAAACGACCGCCCTAATCAACCTGCGCCGGCATGAACGAGGGTCACAATCGCCGCCAACTGTTTGCCAAATTTCATTTCTGTTTCACGAAATTCCGTCCGTTCAAGCAGGCACATCAAATGGTTGGGATTTTGGTCGAATCCGTTAGCAACCCTCCCCGCCCTTTGTTTTGTGGTAGTGTAGGCCCCTCTAGTTCCCTACCCACATGCATCGAACGTCGAGCGGCGGGGAGGGGGGAAGAGGGGGGGGGTAACTAGCACATTAACACGAGAAATCAAGGAAAAAAAATCACGCGAAAGTAACAATCTCCCACTGGGAAGGCAAAACGACCTACCCTCCCAGCAGCGAGCAACGTACAGTACCCCTCCCCTTTACGCCCGTGAATCGAGAGAAAACAACACAATGAACACTATTCCTCAGGCCCAAACACGGACCCCCCCCCTCTCGGCATCGACTACTAAGCACTTCGTACAGGACCTTCCCCCCCCCCCAGCACTCCAAGGGCTTGCTTTGCGATTTCCACAATGGGTGATGTGCCTTGACTGGATACAGTCGCGCCAATAGAACTACCGATCTTTGAATTGATCCAGCCGAAGTGAATCCTTCTTCGCTCCAGGCAGATAAATGCTTTCCTTCTCGGTATGGTACTTCTAGTTCTGCATGGAAAGTCTTTTAATGCCCTTTAACCTTAGTAACGCTTGAAGCTTTCCAAAACAACATTCAGAGTGACAGCGCTTCTCACACATCCAGCATGGCACTTCTAGTTTTGCACGTTATGCCCTCAGGAAGCATCCTCCAAGATTATCGCCGCCCAAGGTTTTCGTTACTGATTAAAAGTACTGATAGTGCAGCTCATAGCTTCAGAACTGCTTTTCTAATTCTGCATGCAGTTGAGTTTAGTACTACGAGAAATTTTAACGAAAGAGGCTCAGCTATCACAAGGTGCAATAACCTGGTGCTTCCTCCTCACCATAGGCTTTACTGAGCATCGGTGAGCGTTGGCGGAGCTACGAGTGAAATGAACGATAGGTCGTTTTCACTGGGAAACGGCCTCCGACTAGGTTACCAATAGACAAATTATTTTTTAATAACGAAATAATTCTCATATCAAAAAAATATTTCAGCGAGAACATTAATGGCATGATCCAAAAAAATGGAGAAGGTCACGAGCAGAGTTTCCATTCGGATGAAGGCACGCCCAAGTTCTTATTGACTCCAAATGAAAAGTTTAATGGCAGCCGAAAGAGATTTGCATATGGAGGGCAGCTGGTACGGAAATTTCTAAAGAGAAGAGTACCACCGGGAGAGACGGAGACAGCCATTAGGTAGCCCGTCATCTTTCAAACAGATGGAGTCATTCTTCACAAGTGGGACGAGGCTACGTTGCCCTTTCAATGCTGCCTTATGGGGCCGAGCTAGCTTTGACCGCCTTCGGCATTGGTTAGAACCTAACAATTTCAAAGAATCAGCCAGAATGTTTGCTGTCCATGACTGATGCGGTTCACTGGTCCAACTGCTCCTTTAAAAACAAAAACACACTTACCTCTGTGGATCTGATCCTCACCATGTTCGAGGGGATGGCCCACAGGTGCAGTAGCGTACTGCTTTCACCGATCAACAATGACGGGAACGGAGCTAAAGACGGTGAACGGTGGCGGAATGCTGTCCGCCCGCTCTGCCGTACTGCAAACCAGAGGCCTATCCATAGATAAACACGCTATGCGTCTGCGCCTTCTCACTTTTAGTTGTTCTTTATCACTGAGTGGGTGTTTCGCCACGGGACCTCGGAACTGACGCAAGTGCTGCACAATGAACGTAGCGCGGATGGAGTATGGCCATAACACCCGGGTGTCACCACCCTACAGCCCTTTTTTCGCTCCCCCCTTCTGAGAGGAGAAAGCGGCACGCTAACTGCAGTTACGATTCACTTCAGTTCTCAGTGGATCAATCTTCACTGCATGTGGAGCCGCGACATTCTCCCATAAATCTTTGGAACTAATTACCTTTACACTTCATTGCCTCTCTGAAGATGACGTCAGGATCTCGATTCGGCCTGAAATTAGTATCCATGAAGAGTTTGACTCTTTGAAGACGAATATGACAACCGTTTGGCGTTCCCACCCCACTACGGGTAGTGCATAAAAATTCCTGTGCGAGAGGCGTCGCCTCCTGTGAAAGTAGTTTGCGTCTCAACTGGTTGTCATGTACCGCCCTTGGTAGAAAAGCGTGCAGCACTCACGACATTGTTCTTTATAAGACCCTTTTTGCATAAGATGTCCCAACACTGAATGAGAAGCGATAGGTAAAGAGTGCGAGCGAGAAACTGGAGACAAAGTAAGAGAGAAAAAAATGAGCGAGACCGTAGGCGCGGTATCAAATAGACACGAGCCAGCCCAGCGCCGTGGGTGAGGCCGCCCAGTTGGTCAAAGGGGGAGGTGGGAGATTATGGGCGGATGAGGAACTCCTCGCCACTCGTTTCCGAATCGAGGAAGTGGAAAAAACCTCTGAGGTTGCGAAAGAGCTACCCAACGCGAGGGCCGTTCATGTGGGAAACAACCGGTCCCAGCGTGAAAATGTGACCCCATTAAACATATGGCTAGCTCAGAAACCTGCTAGCACTGACCTTTATCCGGTGTTCGAATGCTGCTGCTAGTTGAAGTGGAGGCTGAACGCGAGAGGCACCAGAAAAGAGCTTTGCTGGACGCGGACTACATTTGTAGTTCATCGAGTCCACAGTCTAGCAACATAAGAGCATTACCGTAAGTTTGACGGGAAAGATTACCATAGGAGTTGGAAAATTGATTCTGACGAGAGTGCAAGGAGGTGGTGCCGGCTGGTTGAAAACAATGTTAATCGAAGGTGAAGTGCCCAAAGAGCTTTGAGAAAACTTCAATTCCATGACGTGCACCTGTCACACATGCTTTACCAGCAACTTTTCAGAGCTCTTCATGCCCTTGTGTTCCTGGATCACCTAAATCCCTGGACGATAAAATTTACTGCAATTTCGGATGATTGGCTTGAGGGATTGGGAAAAGACAAAGGTTAAAGCCCCTTGGAGAGAGCACCACCTCGACAGAGTGTGATGGAGTGAATCTAGCTTCGTTCTGGGCGTGAAACTGGAAAAAAAAAATTGCCCGCTACCTTGTCAGAGTAAGGAAATTGCTAAGCTTCGGTCATTCAGTATTATTATACACGTTCAGATAGCGACGAGCCCTTGGGACAACATCGAGCCGGAAAGTGAAAAATTGCTCGATGGTGCCCAAATTGTTGCCGTGGAGAAACTATTCCCCCACAACGGAAGACGAAATGTCCGAAGTGGAGTGTTGACCTTTCCCTTAGCGGCCATTTAATTTACATGCACATATGATTGCCTTCCACTTCTTACTCGTGTCCATGTAAACTGAAATGTGCCGTAATAACGGGTTTCTTTTCAATCGCAGCAATCTTTCATGGCGAAAACATAGTATTCCTACCGGTAAGTACATCGTACAAATCTGAGTGTTGTTATCGCCTCTGTCGCAGCTAGTTATTCTTGGGAAAAAATTCGTTATAGATCATGCGCTGAAAGTCTTATGTGAAGTGGTCTAGACCTCTACGCTTGGCGGATGCCTTCCCGAACATGACTCAGCTAGAGAAGACTACAAACAAGCAGCAGGATTTGCTGCTAGAATTGGTCTCACCGGCTATCGAAGTGAAAAGGTCGAACGTTTCGAGCTTCCGAAGCGTCCACCAAACCATCGTAGGCCGCCACGGCGAAAGCGAGAGGGGTAGAATACTTCCGGTACCTGGGTAGCGGCTAGCAGCTGATGGCAGCCTGGACATAAGGCGGTAAAGGGATGTCAATGCCAGCGCGATGAGATGAAGGAGCCATAGACGTCCTCTGCGACCGGCATTCTCGTGGGAAGGACTCAAGAGCAAGGTTGGATAGTCGTAAAGCCTGCAATGCTCTACAGCAGCGAGTTCTGGCCCATATGCAAGTACCATGAAAGACCCACGATCAGCTAGTGTTGGAACCTCCTAAGTGTTTAGAGTGACCCGCTACACGATCGCAGAGGTTGTACTACACTCAAAACTTGAAAGTTGGCTAGTAACGAGCAGCAAGTCTAGGTATGAGGCCCATGTGTGCCCAATAGACCCATGCCAGTCCACGTTGCCATCGTCTCGTACATGCACCCATCGCCCAGCGTTTGCTGGACTTTATCCGCCCGTCTCCAGAGTATCATCGTCTATTGCATAACAGTGGATATTGATCATCTTATGCTCGTCTTGTGATCACAATCAAGGCAATGGGGAAGGCCATATCGAAGACAATTTTTCTCTATTTCTTTTTCAATAGCGAGTCATACTACCCACAGACGGTTTCTGTCTCTCAAACTTCTTCGCCTACGACAAGGCAGTACATGGAAGTACAGGAAAATTGACAGATTCGCGGAACTCACTAAGGCCTTTTCAGTCACAACAGAACAGCTGGCTCGGAAACCCTATCATCTGGCGCTAGTGCCACTCTTTTAATGGGTTCAGCTAAGTTGAGTAGAAAAAACCACCTGCTCTATTTGCCTGACCAGGCAGATTTGTAATGAACATTTCCATATTAAGCAACTCCCGGTCGATTATTCCTGATCGCATTTTAGTCGTCTGCGCTATAAGAGACATTATATGGTGGGGATTTAGCCTGCCGAGCACTCGCGTACAGAACGCTTCGTAGAAACCCACCTCTTTGAGTCTGCAAATGGAAGGAGACTATCGAAAAAGTTCTTCTAGTGGCCATTTCCAATTACAAAATAGCATTTGTAGGCTTGTAGGGGCGTTTTGCACTTTTGTTAGTCGTTTTTGCTAGTTTCTTGAAAACTACACGTCCCACCTTTTGAGAAATGTAGGCTTTCTCGGGTCTCCACCACGAGGCTCGACAGCGATTGACGGGATCAGAAAAATGCCCCCTCCCAAGGCGAAACCGCGCTTCAGTGCAAATTCACAACTCTCACGAACTTCTTCCATCAAAAATGCTGAGTAATGGGCAGAACAGTGTTTTCATCTAGGAGCTGAACTTGGATCGCGGGATTCTAGTTTCGTGGTACAACAACGTCATCGTCCTCTTGGCTCTGTAGCACTTTTCATAGCCGTAAACTACACAACTAGCAGATATATAGGCTCCTCGCCCTTTGTAACCTACAGTTTTGAATGTTCCAAAAACTTCAGCTTCGCATGAGTACTTGTGTAGAAGTAAGCTTTTAAATCCTCCTTGAAGGGTCTACTATCAAGCAATTCAGCAACCATGAAGAGCCGTTTGATTGACCTAGCGCGAGCTTGACTCCGACCGTTCTATGACGGCGCTGCCAGCAACGCTACTTCTAAGAAGCGTCTCAGTTGAGAAGAAGGACTGTTCCCATAATTTGCCTTTTACGCTTCCAGAGACTCAAATTCCTCAGGACTCTATGAAGATTTAGCCTTGAGATAGACTAGAAAGTTCGCAAAAGTTTCCAGCTGTTTCTGCGATTCTAAACAATTCAGGAAAAAAATATAGCCGCTCATGCAAGAAGTTATGGTAAGCACTTTGCCCTTCCGTCTTGTCTTTCCATTTATAAAGGCCAATCGGATGTGGAAGGTAGGCCGAGCTACGCAGACAACAATTAATATGGGCGCAGAAGACTGATTAGCGCTTTTACGAATAGAAAATTGACATACGCATGTAGCATGATGGCATCCTTTGAAATAAAGCATTAGCGATCAGGCGTAGGCCAAATAAACCGATCCTCGAAGGGACGCTGGAACCAGTCGAAGCCCCTTCAAGGAATCGTCTATTCGGAGCCATGGAAAAACTCACCATTTTCCACCAGAGCCCCTGAACGCTACGATAGCACATCCTTGCTGTACAATTCAATCCATGAGCAAGCAAAATCAACTAAGTTGCTGGTCCTGGAAATGTGCAGAGAAACCAGGGCGATCCGAGGAGGGTGGCCATAGAGCGTTGAAATAGTGTGAAGAAAGCCTTGTCGCCTTGGTGAAGCAGGTGTCAACCCAGACACACTCTCATAGTGGAGTGAACCCATCAAAATACCCAGGGGAATCTTTCACCTCCACATCTACCTGTTCAGATATGCAAAGCCGCTAAATCTAAATGAGGGCGTGTGCAGACAAGGAAAGGACGTCATCAGTATCGAGGAATTATTCATGAGATGACGACCCGATGGACCTCGACCGTGACACATCTAATTTTAGCGAGGACCGATAGGAAATGAGGAACTTGGTCGGATCGGCTTTCGGATGGTGACCCGCATAGATGTGATACATTTCTTGGTGCACCCTCGGAAGCGCTGGCCGACCTTGAGAGCTCCGTGATTTTCATCAAATCAGTCGATCTCTTGGCATATCACTTCGGTATGGATTTGGCACCATTCAGCCGACTCGGCGCTTTGGCTGCTGTGAGACGTTTGAGTAGAGGGTACAGAACTGTCCCATCACCCGTTTTCTGTTCTGAAATGAATGAGATTTCCAATGCAGTTGCACTTAGTAGCGCCGTTTCCGAAAGTGACTAAAGATTGAGGAGTATGGGAAAAAGTGGATTGGTTTCACCAAAAAAAGGGTTGTTTTCGCTTGACACTTCTGGTTAGCTCGAACAGTGGCAGTAGCGGAGGGGTTGCCTGTGGTTGAATCCAGAGATGTATCCACTAAGTTCCTTCCAATTGTAAGCATAAACACTCAGTTCGGGCTACCAGCCTAACCATAGTGGGTAACGAGCACGAGATGGGGGCTGGAATGTAGTGATACCCATTTCCAAGCCTAACCATAGCCACATAGAGAGTACGGAGAAGGCATCCGGATTACGTTCCAGCCTCGTTTCTCGTGCACTTTTGGATTGGGAAAATGGCACACTACCACAAGTGCGCACCCATTCGCCTCACACATGGCGAGGACCGTCCTCCGAGGTGAGTGCATAATTTGTCCCAAACGACTTTCAATAATATAAGGACGCCAGGTTAAAGATGCTGTAACCATCGCGACATTGTGAAAAGAATCACTTGCACTGGTATCCAGATACCAAAATGGAGGGGTAGTTCGTCGAGTCAGCCTAGATAGAAACGCGGACTAAGCGTCTGCCACGCACCAAACCTGCGCTGCTCCAGCTAGACAAACACTGTTCTCGACGATTGTGTATCCTAGTCTGCAGGAAAAGATTTGAAAAGAGGCGAAGTAGAAAGGAATTCCCAGAAGGGTAGCTCGGAAAGAAGTTGTGCAAAGACTACTTGCGAGTCATAACTTAAATGAGTCAGGGGAAAGAAGTAAATACATAATGTATGAGATGCCTGGTCGGCCAGCCTAATTTATGCGCTGAAAACAGGCCGAGGTACAAAGGGTAGGTGGATTGATCCATGTAAGAAGTAACCAGGCAGCCAAAACAACAATACAACAAAAACATTAACAGTACCCCCCGTAATAACTCCATATCTCAATTGGAGCGTGTTCGCAAGCCAAACGCATTTAAGCACGGCCTAGTATGGGCTTCTTGCAAGCTGTTTTCATTTCAAGCGCCTGTCACTGTCAGACTAAGACATGATTACAACCGCCTCCGAACAGCAGGATTCATACAAAAGCACACCGTCCATATTCGGATGACGCTCCTATATCTTTCGATATGCGAGCGTAAGTCCCTCTTAATGACAAAGGCCGGCGTCAGAACGAATCACTTCATTTCATAAAGAATCGGAAATGGTAGCCCAGAAAAATAGCTCTGTTTATCACAGGCTTTTATGAAAAACTGCTTGCAGCATTAGACTCGGCCTTGTATAACACATTGCGAATCTCGTGTTTACAGTGGAACCTAGATACACTCGCTGCCAGTCACATTCTGCAACGGGCAAGAATTTCTACGAAAGCACTCCGTCCATGTTCGGATGATTTTCGCAGCCACGCCCTCCCATCTCCTTGGTATGGAGTGTAACGCCTGTCGCCGTTGCGTTCACCTCATATGGGTGAAGTTCAGCTTACTCGTTTGGGTGTAGTTCCAACTGTGCCTCTTCCGAAAAAAATCATGGGTGGGAATTAAATCGATATCGATTTAAAAAGGATTCAAAAGTTGGTAAAATGAAAGCAAGAGGACCCTCAATAAAATGAAGATGGAATCCACCATTAGGCAGCATTCATACAGTGGACACCTTAAACTTGAAGAAAGGGAGCCCTCTATTGGATTTGAAGTCCTCTTTCAAACTTTGCTCGCGCTTTGCTTCTAACAAACTGCATTTTGAAGTTTTTTTTTCTGAACTTCCTTCCAATAGGCCTCTTTCTTCTTGCTGTTTGCTCCAAATAAATGGTAGCTCTTTTCTTATTATGCCTTCAATCACCCACACCTAAGTGTCTGTTTGTATGATCATATCACTTGAAGAACTCCTTTAAGATCACCCCTTTTAAGAAATAACAACCGATTTCGACCTAAGCGTTAAAATTTAGTTTTCGCATTTGCAAAAACTGCAACGTCGCGCAAATTTATCCGATGGTGGACTTATCCATGGGACTTCAGGGTATACAAGGAAGAGTGGTGATGTCCAGAGAAGAGATGTCGTCATATTTTGTGAACCATGGGTTGTGGTAAGGGTTCCAAAACTCTTGGAATCCCACTTGACAGAAATCCAAAGTCCTTCCGAAGGACGAGATGAATCAAGATTAACCGGCAAAAAATTGATACAGGAAAAGCTAGTAGAGAGGACACTTAGCTCGAGGAGGGTAGCCTTCAAACTTTTTGGGTAAGAACATACCCTGGACATGGTCACCGGGCACTATTCTCAAATAATCTATGGTTCATAATGTCGCAATAAGTCGAGGTAGTGTCAGAAGGGGTGAAACCAGCTCAACCGCGGCGCATCCACCACTGGTTGTTCTCCTGCTAATTCCATTCACGAAGGATCAACATTGCTAAAGCAAAGCAGCCGGAATCGGGCTCATTCCGCCCCTCCTGACACCGCCCCGACTGGTTGCGATTATCAGCTATGTCATTATGCAATACGATTCCAAGTTTCAAGGTTTACACATTTCTGAAAAGAGCAGATGAACACAGAAGAAAGATTGACAGGCCTCAGACATGAACGGGGGATTTGATGGTATAGGAAAAAAAGGAGTAGAAACAAGTGAAAGGCGGTGATTTGTTGGATAACTCTGTAAGCACCTGAACCTGAAATATGTATGAACGAATCGCAAGCGAATGTAGCAACCAGAGAACAGCACAGAGGTAGGAAGGACAGAGAGATTAGATTCAGATGACAGGAAAAGCGAAAAAGAGGAATGACTTCTCTGGCCAATCTGTTCTTCAGATTCAAATTCGTTTGTGCCGTCGAAGGCAATAAAACTACTATTTGTCCACACTTAAAACACCCCGGGGAAGCTTCGAGCCATCCAAGGAGGAAGCTGTATTCATCCTGCATTAACTGAACAGACAGCAGCACTCGGCCTCCTCTCTAATCCTCTTTAATGTTGTCTTAGATGCCGTTATAAATATAATATAATATAATTATGAAAATGCTTTCGGTTCAAGGTTTGGCATTCTGCCAAGATTCATGGAAATCAATTTCAGGCACTCATCAAGGGTGCGCCATTCAATCATCCCTCCAGAAGCAAAGCAGAGACACAATACTGCCAAAATAAGGCCATTCTATTCCTGAGTTCGAGCTTTTCCTTTTCCCTTCATCGCTTGATGCTGTCATTGTAAGCGCTATAACTCCCTAACCCCCCCCCCTCGAGCCAATAAGCGGAAATTGTAAGGCCGAGCACGGCCAACAAAAATTAGACACGCAACTCGGATTTCATCCTGCCGCTCCATCCAAACAATAACTGAACGCCTGGCAATAAAAGTAAAGAGGGCGTTTTTGGTGGGCGGTACAACCGGAGGGCGTCGAAACTGCCATCTGTGCAAGCCCACAGCGTCTCTTAGACGCTGTGAAGCTGCGGAAAAGGACAACCTCAGAAAATACGGTCCATACATCAACAAGAAGGTACGCCTACAACGGTCGCGAGGGCTTTCTTCATAGGAGCTGAGGGTATATGAGAAATGTAGGGTTTTCCATGAAGCCAAGTGTTAATCGGCCTAGTTTTAATTGAGCAGACTGTCACTGCCACGTCATACAGCACAGTTTGTTTGGTCTGGGAAAGGTATCATCACCCCTTTGCCAGACCATGAGGGACGGTCGATGCCAGGAGCTTCCTGGCAGACCATCTAAATTGTAAAATAAATGTGACGGTGGCAATGAATGTTCAGGGAGGTTGACCTGTATTGTGTTTTGAGAAGACGTGGATAATCCTATATGGGATCCTACAGTCCTACAGTTCAGTATTCATAGGTCGCTTTTCCCTGACCCACAGTTCCTTCGCTAGGTTACATCGAGTAGCTGAACCATTTCCTTCGCTACTGCACGTCGCGTAAGTAAATCATAAGTTCAGGAAAGTAGGCGGGATACAGTACCCCAAACTGCGCGAACTGAGTGCTTAGGTGCAGCGAGTGCACAATACCGCTCATTATCCACCTAGGCAGTCCCTAAGTACAGGTGGAGAGAGGAGTTAGCGTCACTTTCTCTTTCCGGTCTGAGACCAGGAAGTGATCTTGTGGGCACAGCCTTAACAAACTTAGGTAACCATGTACCTACGATATGCCTAATTAGGTGCCTTCACGGGGCTTACCATCTAATTTCAAACAAGCACTGTAGCCCACCTGTTTTCCTCGGAGTTAACCTTGTCATGGGTTACACAGGCGTCAACAGCTTCATTTTCAAGTGCTCGGTCTGCTCACTTTGATAAGTGCTTCATTGTTGTGATTGCTATTGTCCCTATCTACTTACTTAAAGGCTCACCTAACAGCATTTACAACCATGTTGCAGCCTGCAAGTAATCTTTCTGAGTGGATTTATGGTGTTGCTTTCTCAGCTCAATTCTCAGATAAATTGTCTTGAGAGGTGGTTTAGAGCTGCTCGACTTGGAAAACTCCCATTAGGAACTGCTCATTTTCTCTGGAGAGGAGAATCTTCAGAAACTGAATCTGACTCTGTCCTAATAACTGGAAACAGTGAATATGGTATGAATATGGTACAGTCGGAATCTAATAGAGACGATGAAAACAGAATGGTTGTTCGCCTCCAGGCTCCCACTCAGAAGAAAAAGCTTAAAGAGCGAGGTCGAATCCGTATACGCGAATGGCTTTCGTGCGAGGACGAATGAAAAACTGAAGGACCACTTCCCATTCATCACTCCCACAAAGGTTTCTTTTGGAGAAAAACAACGCGCCAGGCTTCAGAAACCCTTGATCAGAGTAAAAGCTATAAAAACAAAAGATTCTTTAGTGGTGAAAAATTGATGTCGGCTAGATTCGTTAGCACCCAGGGGCTGTATATTTCATGGCATTTTTTTGTGAGAAAATTTTAGGATTTCCCTCAGATTTCCGTCGCCTGTGTCACTAAAGGAGGCAGAGGCTAAGGTGTAGTTGCAGTAATGGCCTCCAAGGAACGTGATTTCCTGCCTCTTCAGATCTAGCATCTTTGAGGCAGCATATTTTTCAAATAACAGGGCTCGCTTGGACATTGCCCAAAAACGCTTGCTTATTGCTGGGTTCAGGAGAGATTTTAGGCTTTTACCTCACGATCACATCGGCGCCTGTGAGTTCAGTCTATCGCGAGTTTCGTGCCTTCCGACTGGCGCCGCTGATCAGAAACTCTGATCGCGCGACAAAGGGGTGGTCCATGAACGCTCGAAGTTACCGTAAGCGAAAGATTGAGCACAATGATCCAGCTGGCCGACTAGAGCTCGCTTCGGAAGCAGGCAGCTGGGGCTCGCTCGAAACAACTAGCTGATCATCGAGATCAGGCGGTACAGATAATTAATGTAAACAAGGTTTTTTCTTGAATGATGTGAGTTTTCGTGTCTTTTGCCTAGACTCTACTTCCAGGCATTGTTTTAGGCTCGGCAATGGATTCACAGCAGAATGTTTGTAGGTCTGACAGTAAACTTCTAGAACCATGGTCGAAAACGGCGTTTTCCGGTCTAGCTCAATCTTCATGGGCGGCCGCAGCTGCCAACGATTTCAAGCTAATTGCGCCAAGTCCAGGGCACATCATTGGTTGGGGATTTTAGTCGAGTCCGCACGACCCCCTCCCCTTTTTGGGGGCTGGTACGACTCCCCCCCCCCCCCTGCGGCCTTGGTCCCTCCATCGAGTCGAGAGTGAGAGAGCCGTCGAGGGACAGAGAGAAACGCAGAGAAGGGGGGAGGGTATATACTACGCATGAAACAGGAAAATCACGAAAAATCAACCACCACTCCAAGAAAGCCAAAAAGTAAATACTACCCCCCCCCCCCTTCCTCCTCCCAAGAATGAGCACCCCCTCCCTTTTTTACAACGTCCGTGAAGCGAGAAAAATCAACTATCAAAATAAATTTTTCTCAGCCCAAATACGACCCCCCCCCTGATTGGGATTCCCCAACAACGATGTGCCCTGGCCAAGACATGAGAAGTCGCGAAATGTTTGCTGGTCTTGAACTGGGCTGAGAAGAAATTCTGATCCTGTATTGTGCACTGCAGCTCGCGTGCACTTTCTGACAACGTTCGTGCTTCGACCTCGAAGCCGTTCCACTCTGCTGAACTTCTAAGAAGATAAAAGAAGCCAATCTAATAAATGGAGATGTCCGCGCGCTACCAATGCAATTTTCCGCTTGGTTCAATTTAGGAGAAAATGTCACAGCCGTCTGAACTCGTTCGTCCGCACTCCTTGTCTTGTCAGATTTCATCAGCTGAAACGATTCATCAAAGGCAATTCTCTTCAAGACAGTTTCATGCTGAAAAGAATTGCCAGCCAAGGGATTTGTCCTGTTGAACTTCCTATTTCTTTCGGTTTCCTGCCGGTATGGGCAGCTGCGGATACTACAGTCTTGTTCACAGCGGATGAAGGGGCGTGTCTGATGGGATGGGATTCGCACGGGGCCAAATCCTTTCTCCACCTGCTGTTGAAGCATTTAAGCGACAGCAGACGAGAAAGGACTAGTACAAACAATCTGATACAGTCGGAAAACGGGTCTGGCGCAGGGCCAGTCCCGTCCCACCTGATACACCCTATCATCCGCAGCGAGCGGGACCATCAGTAGAGAGGAGTTAGGGATAGTCACTGAAATGAATATGAGCCATTTTGGAAGCCTCGGAGACCTGAGGTCCATGTGAAGTAGGATATTGTCCTTGCGATAACTCTTTCATAGAGGTAGGATGCTTGAGGGGGGGGGGGAAGGGGACGGAAACATCTATCCTTCGCCGAACTGCCGGTTCATAACTTGTAGGTGGTGAGAGCAGCAAGTGGCAGTCCGGTGAAAAACGACAACGCTAGGTTTTCCGTGCTGATAGGTTCTTGTTTGGGATTTGACATGCAATTCAACTTTTTGGCCGTTTTCTATGCGATTTAGCCCATACATGCGATTTAGCCTATGCAATCACTTGTAGGGACCAACACATGTAAAACTGAGTATCGTCACCCCACAAACGAGTCTTATGCCAAAGAACCAAGCTCCAAGGGATGGAAGGCTTGGTCCCCCTGGAGCCCATCATTGATCCAGTCGATCCTTCAATGGTGCTCGTGTTACAGTCGCTATCAGTGAAAGCATTGCTGCTCATGTACGTTTTGGCGCGGCGCCAGCTCGTTTCCGTCATTCGCTGCCATTATGGGAGGAGCCATTGATAGAAATAAGGTTGGCGCTACGCCAAGACGTATGCATGCAGAAACAACTCCGTCCGACACTTCGACATGCACTGTATACGCGGTTCTGCCTGATAGTGCACCAGCCTAGTCCCAGTAAGCGCACAGAAACCTTTCATTCACGAGGAAAAAGACATGACTGATGATATTGACAACATAAAAGATATGTTGTAAATGTTAAAGGTGAGGATATTTCAGAGTAGGGATGTAGTGTCATATAGATGGTTAAGCAAGGTTGCAGTGGTGGCTAACAGCCTTATACCCTTCCAACCGTCCTGAAAATGGAAATTGGGCATATAAACAAAGGATTAAAACTGAGGTGCGCAGCCACGCCCTCTCCATTTGGGGGTTATAGAGCGAAGCTTGGCATGGCCCTTTTTGTATTGAGCTTCGCCTATGCTCTTTAACTTTTGCCATTCCGTGCGATCGACCGCAATTTTTTGCTGCGCTCCAGATGAACTTCAAGCTCTATGGATTGGTCAGCTCCTTCCAGGAATGTCTGCGCATCCCACCTATTCAGATTCGAGTATAGAGATGAGTGGTTTGACTTCAAGAGAGCTAAGATGGTACGCAAACACTCGAGCACTGATTGGAAATTATCTGTGCGAGCCAAATCTATGCCATATACTGCAGGGTGTCGCGGGAAACTTTGGCCAAAATGACCTATGCCCTTAAAACTTAAACCGCTTCTAAGTACAGCCTTCCTTTCCCCTTTTCTCATCCTTTTCCGGCCGGTTGACGCCGACTGCGCCTCATTCTGTGGATATGCGCCAATACTCCGTGGCGGGCGCGTCTTTCGCCGCGCGTTAATTTTTTCGCTGGTGCCGCAATGCTGAGTACAGTTGGGCGTTTCTCGCATGGTTCTAGTAAATTTGTGATAGTGGTAAAGGAGCGTGAGCAGTTCACAGTTGAGAGAAAAGTCAGGCATTAATCATTCACTCTGACAAAACAAAAGAAGGATCACGCATCGCAACTGCGCTCACCTGACTATGTCGCCCATATCCTGGAAAGAGGTGATTGACAGTAGGGTTACCGATGCAGTGAGACTCAGATACGCTAGATCACCAAATCGCTGAAGATTTCGGTAGGATCTGTCCGAAAAGTCGGTCAAAAACTGGCTCGATTCCGGATGACTGAGGCAGTTAAGGGTAAATAGTGTCGAATTTTTTGTCTATCCACATCAAAGCAGACCCCGCCCACAGCATAAGAGGCCCCTCAATTCTCAATAGGTGACCCTTGGCTGACCTTCATTCACTTTTTTACGGTGTGAGTGGCCTGCAACCATTTTGCGGACTTTGTCTGGCTCCACCCACATCAGAACAGCTCCGCCCACTACATGTAGGCCCCACACCTCTCAACCGGCTACTTTTCGCAGATTTCAATCCGCTTTCTTCCGGTCTCTGGAGTGCTCTGAAGCGAGCTACAAATTTGTGAAATGAGCTTCCTATGTTTAAGGGCAAGCTCCGCTCAGTGTGAGTGGGTCTCACCACACCTTAGGGTTGCCCACCTCTCGCCTGATGTTGCCCTTCTGCATCGACTTTTGTGCGATTTCTAAACTCTCTCGGGAACCGAGTTACTGAATTTTGTGGGGAGCACCGCCCATCTGGAGTACGCTCCGCCCATTCCGAGTGTGTCTCCTCCGAATTAGTCTGACGACCCTTTGCTAACATTTCTTCCACTTCTTTCCCATTTCTGGGCACCTCTGGAAACGAATTATGGATTTTTGTCTGCAGTACTGCCAACGTTCGGTGCGCACCCCGCCCACTGCAGGCGGGACTTCGCTTGAGTCATGTGTGTTCTTTACAGATTGTCCAATGCCCTACCCAACCCCACCATGACCTGACCTCTCTAAGTTGTTCTTCAGGTCGAACCGAATTTCCGGACAGACAGACGGACAGACAGACAGACAGACAGACAGACAAACAAACAAAA
>MU915040.1:6831-19399 GCA_036418165.1 Cooperia oncophora
TGGAAGAAAAAAAAAAGAAATTGAGCCGTAAAGCACTTGGAGCGGTCCATATATTAGCGTTGGGGCGCGCTCTAAAGCGTACCGATGATCGCGGCGATCGCCGCTGTTGTCGGGAAGTATGAACGCTGCCTTACTCGCACTATTTGAGTGGGGGGGGGAGGGACGGGCAGCCTGAAAGCTACCGTAGTTGAAAGGAGATCTAGTATACGTCCATGTAGTTGCAACAAATCTTTCCGAAGATTTCGGTTATCGAGTATCTCCTCATAGTTACTTCACTGATTTACAACGGCCTCACAAGGCTATCTGGGTGGTCGTGGATCAATTTTCTCCTCTTTGCGCGTTCGGGAAAGCTTTTGGCGAACACAGAGGCTATACTATACGATAGCTGGATGCCTGATGTAATTATCCATCTGAGTTCCACTGGATCTCATGGAGAGTTATTGAGGGGACTACGAATGCTATATCTGGATACTACGCAGTAGTGACAGCATTAGTCAATTCAAAAAAATCCGAAAGGTAGGCAGCGTCACTCTCGAGTTCATTTTGGAAAAGCGATTTCTTCTTGGTACATGAGAGCGAGCATTGCGCCCTGAGGTAAGAGTATGATACGCCAAAAGTTTAGGGTTCTCGAGAGTGGAAGCATGGCTGTCCCCGTCTTACACATCAGATTCAGCACTTTCTCACTGCTAACTGTAACTGCATCTTCCGGATGTCGTGAGGACTGTCGCATCACTTCTGGAAAAGCATGATCATGAGGCTGTCATCATTAGTATCCAGTATTAGTATAGTATTTAGGATCATCACTAGTATTTAGTATTTGTGCCCTACTGATCGGCACAGGTCCTCGATACTAATGAAGATTACCTTGTCTCTGTCTGTCTCGAAGGCTTTATTCTACAAGTGCATATCCAGTCTGAAATCTCGTTTGCAGTGTCGCTGAACTTTTCGTTCAACCTAACTGAACCAACAAAAGCAACGCCGACGTAACATTAGAAAAAAGAAAAAAACTAGCTTCCACGAAATATCATATGAGATAAATAATGAATAGTTATAGAGCTTCATATAATACTGCAGACTAATCAGAAGCCTGGACAATTAATGAAACCTATCAACCTAGTTAAGTAATCCGTACCTGGCTGTCTGCCAGAAAGTGAAGCTAAACAACTGATACTGCGCACTTTTATCACGACACAGGCAAAACAAAAGCGAATGTAATTCAACATCTAATTCAATTTCAATGTTCAGGATAGCAAGATATTCAGCGGCACTCCTCGACAAAATCTGTTAAGAACTGCTTAGAAAGTTATTTTAAAAAAAAAGTAGCAATATGGAAGTGGTCGTACATTTACAATCAATATTGTAGAATATGCTACCATAAGAAAGGTTTAGGGTATTACAGAATCGGGTTGACCCATAACTGAGGCCACCGTTTTTATTCCCTAACTTGGAAATCCTTTACTTAAATGCTAGAAGTTTCATCACAGGGTTCCACACTGTTTGGCAGAGTGTTTGGCTCTATAAGATGGTGCGCTCGATTTTTCTGAGGAATCTCTGCCTATCACTTTCCAGGTGCTTGAAATATAGTGTCAAGTCGATGAGACTGAGCGTTTTTGGGAACCTCTCCTTTTCCATTGGATCAAGCCGCGGACGTCTTCGACGTTCTTAGTGAACACTACCTTCGCTTGATGGGAGAAGTTCGAAACTCGGTGGACGGGTTTCAGTGGGTAGTCGAATCCCAAGAGGACGCCGCTTGCGCATCAGCATCATTCAGGATCGTACTGAATACTTCGATTCTAACTTCAACCCGTTGTAAGACGGCATCGTTCCTTGCTCATATACACCACAGACTTTTGAGCTCATTCTGCAGTTTTATGGTTAGAGCCAAAGTGTAGTGCGGAAGGTGCTGACAAAACACTCTCTTTCGAATCGACAAGACACTCCGCTCTAATGGACAGAAAACTGGCGGAAAAGCAGTTTCTCTCACATATTCTCCAGCTAATCTCTTGCTGTAACCTCGGCATTATTGTATAATTCGTTAATATTGCTGTGCCTCTCGAGGTTTTCACGGTGGAATATTTATTTAGCGGCCTAACGTTTCGACATGGTCGTCTTCCTCAGAGGCCTAAACGCGTTTCGATTTAACGAGATGAACACTACCCCGCCAAGAGCCTAACCAACTCTAGCAGTTCCGATGATGTGACGGCGGATTTGCGGTGGAACCCTGGTGAGTGCGCTTTTCGAATTCTGTAGAATTTTCTTGTTGAGTTCCGAACACATCATCGGAACTGCTAGGGTTGGTTGGGCGCTTGGCGGGGTAGTGTTCATCTCCTTAACTCGAAACGCGTTTAGGCCTCTGAAGAAGACGACCACGTCGAAACGTTAGGCCGCTAAATAAATATTCCACCTGGAAAACCTCGAGAGCCACAGCAATATTAACGAATCAGTTTCTCTCACAGTTTTCTCGAATAAGTTCCCAGTTCCAAAGTTCTATACTCATCTCAGGGCACGCTTTTTGTTCGAGACGCTTGGTATGCCATTTTTTTCTTATTTTTAGATCAATGCTCCTCTAAGCTCCTATTTCGGCATCTCCACTGATTTGTTCTGGATAGTTGGGTTTGCTGGAGAAGCGACCAAGCAAACCTTGGTTTTCACAATGTTTGCTTCGGAGCAACTGCTTTTTTCACAGCGATACAAGGCGCCTTCAATATCTAGCCAGCCATAATCTCAATCTCGTGAGATAGATTGCTGCCTAAATCAAGCACTGGCCCCAAAGCGAGCACGCCACGCGTCTGCGGATCAAAGCTCTCCAAGATTACGAGCCCCCCCTAATTCCATACTAAATTACGACCCCCCTCCTAACACCTCTGTCCTTCGAGCGGGGCGCGGGGAGGAGTGTCGTCAGAATTAAACTATCAATTTCAAGTGTCGGAAACAGTACTGCGTCCCTAGTGGACTGACCAAGTATGACCCCCCCTCTCCCAAAAATGACCAAGTACGAACCCTCCCCCTTTTACAGCGTCCGTGAAAACAAGGAGAAATAAAAAAAAAAAATACTATCAAAAAAATTTCTCTCTGACTAAATACGACCCCTCCCCTCCTCGCGGTCAAATACGACCCCCCTCCCCTTGTGATGATCACAACGATGGCGTACCCTGGGGGGGGGGACCCCCCAAAAAAGAGGTAGATAGGACGACAATTTTGTATAAGAGTGTCACGTGAGGTACCTTCTGAGGTAATCAATCAATCAATCAGCTGTTTGACGTAAATGGGTCTGGAGCGTATCTGCGAAGTGTGGACCATGGGAAGAATTATTATGTAATTTTTAAATTGTATTTTATTGACATAAGAAAAAAAACACATTAGACAGATTCAGAACGTTCATATTTCAGGGCATGACACCGTCGGTATCGAATACATATTATGCATCGCTAGAAGCTCCTCCACTTACCACAGAAGTGCCGGAGGACAACGATGTGCTGCCCGAAACTGTCACTGATTCCGTTAAACGGGACGATGTTAGAAAACCGCGTAGGAAAGGTAAAGCTTTTCGAGCCTCCTGCAATCGTTCCGATCCACTTCAAGGGTTTAGCCACGGGGTCTACGAGCATAGCGAGAAGGGAAATCACGTGCAAAAAAAGGTTTCGTTACCCGCAGCGAATTTGTTGTCAAAAGCGTCACGATTTAAAATCACAATGGAGACGTGTCTAAATGAGCTTCCACTCCAAGTGAAGATTATGGAGTGCTGGGGCGGCTCTGCTCACACCTGTTTCCTCCCGGGTCGGCATCCTTTACTTTCGTTTGGTCTCGCCTTCTGCGGTTTGCTTATTGTAAATAAGTACATTGTTTTGAGACCGCACATGAAAACGTTGTCGTGAAAACACTGTATATTAGTTGATGTAGCTGTCAAACATGAAGCCAAAATTGCCTCGAACTAGCTCAATATTTTACTTCGAAAGACGCTAGCTATCATGTCAAACGTATTTATTTGATCACGGAATATTCTAGGCACGAATTTATACGGTCGTCCGTACTGCCCTGGCAGACCACTATCGATGGCCGAACGACGGCAAATTATCGACTTACATATGAGCGGTATGAAAGTGAACGCAATATCCAAAGCATTGTGCATTTCGCATGGTTGTGTCAGCAAAATTATCAGCAGGTATGATCTCGAGAGTACAGGGTTAGTTAGACACTGAAAAATAAGGCACAGTTGTTGATTTGACGTGGGCGCTTGTAATTACAGAAACCTCAAACATTTGAAGTGCTGATCATTTACAGGATGTCTTCGTCAGGGACACTTGCCCTAATTTTCGATCTTTAGAGCCACTATGACACTTTGACACTTTTGCACTGGTTTGAAGGCGTAATGTGAGTGAGTTCACAGGGTTGCAACACTCCCCAGCAATCCAATACCACCCTCCCCCTCCCACTGTGGTGGATTCCCAACGATGCTGTGCCCTACTCCCGGAGGTCTAGTACGCCCCGCTGATGTGTCCTGAACATAACATGATCCCATGACGCCCACAAAGGGGGGACTGTGAATTAAAGTCAATCCTTTGTGGGCGTCATGCTTATATACACTTCTTATCCTTGAGACGGAGTAGGCGTGGTATTTGGAAATTGCGTGGAATAGTCTCCTCGTGGGATGTTCCAGTTCAAGACAGGTTGTTCACTTCGTTCTGGTTGCGTACAGGTACATGAGCACAACTGTGTCAAAATGAAAACATCTTCCTTAAAGCACAGCCACCGCCACGTCTTGTTGGAGTACGCAGCCACGCCTACCACATCTCAGCGATTTCGAATGTACTTGTGAAGTAAGGGTTCACACATACTTGCGAGCTCATCAGCAGCTTTCCTTAACAACTTTTGCCAGAATAATTGCAAAAGCCGGGCGAGTTATGTGGTCATGTTGGTCTCACTATAGGAGCATAATTGATTTCGCTTCATGTACAACTTTCACTGTTAGGAGTTAGGAGTTACTGAGCACTGTAATCCATGGTATATACGAACGTGCTGCGATAATAGCCGGGGATTTAGAAATGGCGTGGAATGGAACACTTCCTAGGTCTTCCTCTGCTAAATTTTCTGCAATAAGCATTTTCGCTCAAAAAGCGACTACGACTTTGTTTGAGCAGAACCCTTGCTGTTTCGGTGTGCATAAACCTTTTTGCTCCTAAACTGCCTATGCACTTCCTAACTCTCTCCTTTTCAGATACCGTCAAACGGGAATACTGTCGCCGGCGTCATCGCCAGAACAGCGCCGCACACGAAGAAAGAAGAATGAGTCGCCAGCAGGTGCTGATGTGCACGAATACAAACCAGATTTCAAACCAGATTACACTCATGCTAACGACTATGTGGCACACGATTTTCGTGTTCACTATGCCGGTGCTGGCGGTGCTCAACATCCTACTGAAATGGCCACGATGCAGCACTACACGATGATACCGGAGCATATGATAGCGCAGGACTATCCTCAAGCAGTGCTGTTGTGAGCCGCCGTCTTTCTGTTTATGCCGTAGTGTTTGCGTTACGCTGCCTGCCACTCCTATCACGAAGTCACTTTTTTAGCTCAATGTTGTTTTAAAATCAAGCTGCCGCTCCTATCCAAATATGCCATTCCACCCTGCCTTGATTTTATCTGCCTTCTATAACGACTGCCAACAGATAATATGATATGCATTATGCAGGAAGATTTGCGGTTCGAGTTGACGCAGTCTACGACGCTTGAAGACTCAGCGTTTATCACCAGTAATTTTTAAAACCTTCGCAGTCTTCCACAATACACTGTAGACCACAGTAGTTCTGCTAACTTCCTCTCAAACACCGTAGTCTGCGTCCTATTACCGCACACGATGTTAGCGTTCACCATACGAGTGTTTCGAATCAGTATACTATCCCTCACTAGAATACCGAGTCATTTTTTGTAGTGTTAACCACTATACACGAGTAGAATGCGCGCGATTTAATCGTGCCGTCATACTTCCGTCCAGACATCGTTCATGTACGCAAAATAACGTGCTTCATTTATTTGGTGATCCTTGTAAATATTCTGAACCATGCCAACCTACCGATACCACGTATCATGCCAAAAATAGTGTATTATCATTGTGCTAGTCTCACTGCATAACCAGATTAGGTGGAACAGAGATCTTGACCTCTAATATCAAATACTCAATAAATTGTTGTTATTGAGAAAGCGTGATGTTACTTTGGAACGAAATATGTCGTAGCGTTTTGGCTCAGACGTGCTGAGCATGGAGAATACATAAAAGTGCTTTTAGCTTTGCTGAGTGCTCAAGATGGAGGCTAATCAATGCCTCTTACTCAGCAACATCAAGCGAGAATAGACTACTATTGAACCATTATCAATGAGCTTCAAATATACATACACACATACACTCCTTATCCCTGAGCCAGAGTAGGCGTGGCATTTGAACATGGCACGGAACTGGTTACTCGTGGAATATTCCAGTCTGGGACAACTGTCATCTTGTTCTGTGTTGGACAGAGACACGACAACAATTGTGTCAAGATGAAAATATCTCACCAGAAGCATAGACACCTTCAGGTTAAGTTGAAGCATGCAGCCACGCCTACCCGATCTCAGGGATTTCGAATATACATACACACATACATACGTAATACAGGGACCGAAAAAAGACACTTTTCTTCCTCGGCTTTCGAGGCGGCATAACTTGAACCTTATTAAATTCTGGTTGGACATTCCTACCACCAAATTCAACAACACATTGTACACTATCACGGAACTCCATCACAACCTACTGGACGAACGCCATCGAGAAATTCTGCCATGCAACCGTGACTCGGTGCCTGAGTTCAACTAAGTCGTCGATTTCTCCGCCACTGTAGACCACTTTGATGAGCTCCTCCCGAACCCGGCAATCGAGGGGCTTAGATCAGGTGACACACTTGGATTTTCCGTCTTTTTTCAGTTTCTCAACGCCCTTCCATTCCAAGTAGGCGGAAGTTTTTCCAACGACCTTCGATTCCACGTAGTGGCACCCAATCCTGTAGCAGTACGAAGTTTCCAAGATGGTACGGGCGACGACATGAAGGCAGGATATTCTCCTCGAGTTGGTCGATGTAACCGTCAGCGTTCACCTTCAGTCCGGGGTCCACGAAGAAAATATCGGTCTTCCCATTCCAGGAACTTCCGGTCCATACCATCAACCCGCGCCTTGGCGACTGCGGTGAAGATGATGTCCTAGACCGTAGCGACGTTGTCGGAGCTGCTCGATGTTGGAGGTCTTCCAGATCGAGAGTACTGGTCTCCAGGTAGCTATCCATGGGTGACTCCATACTAGAAGTTTCGCAGCTGTTTGGAGGTGACATGAATTTATAGGTCTTCTCCAGTCCAGGTTGCGGTTGGAAATGCTTCATATTTTGGTGTACATGAAGGCGATGGACGAGGAACACCTGCTTCTGAGAAACACGTGTATCTTCCGCTCTGATACTCGTATCCACGACTTCTCGACTGCGTGAACTTTACTGATATGTAACTTCACCAAGGTGTCATTTCTTGCCTCCGCCCCCCTGTGCATACATATACTCGAAATCCCTGAGATCGGGTAGGCGTGGCCGCATGTTTCAACTTAACCTGAAGGTGTCTGTGCTTCTGGTGAGATATTTTCATCTTGACACAATTGTTGTCGTGTCTCTGTCCAACACAGAACAAGATGACAGTTGTCCCAGACTGGAATATTCCACGAGTAACCAGTTCCGTGCCATGTTCCAAAGTCATGAGACAGAGAGGGGACACGAATCCAGCTGTCCAATTGTTCGAACCACAAATGATACACTGCCAAACTATGTAGGTCGCTTCCAACCCAATGCCACGCCTACTCCGGCTCAGGGATAAGGAGTATACATACATACAGTGCGAACAGTAAAATATTACACCCCAAACGCTTGCTATTCCAATTATGCAATTATGCAGTGATTTATGGAAAAACTGGATTCGGTCAACAATAATACCCTTATACGGAAAAATCTCGACTTATTGGAAAGGCGGGCGCTCTTATGGTTTTATGAGTACGCTTGCTGTAACTCTTTTACGTGAACACAAATGGGCAATCCCTCACAGGACATTATATGGTTTGACGCGTTAGTGGTGTGCCTCAGTTCTCACTCGAGGTCTACAATGTTCATTACTAGCACAACGAACTTGTTGTTGGTCGATTTGCCCAAATGATCGCAATATTGTGCACAAAGATCAAGGGTCAGATGATGACTAAGGGGTGGAAACCTTCAGCACTCAATAAACTCCTGGCATTCTTCCAAAGTCATAAGACAGAGAGGGAACACGAATCCAGCTGCCCAATCGTTCGAACCACAAATGATACTCTGCCAAACTAGGTCGCTTCCAACCCAATTGGCCAGTTACATCCTACTCTGCAGAATGAACTATCTGCAGAGTAGCAAACTTCTTTTTGTAGACTCTCTTTTGAAACCTTCTTCAGCTTCAGATCACTTGAAACGTGGAGCGAGAACATGCAACATCGGGAGCGAAGTATTTATAGCCATTAATTTCGCCCATTCTCCAAAGTGTTTTCAAAGCAACTCAGAGATATACCATTTTAATGGTGGCATGTAGGTCCTGAAGAGCTTCCCATTAATTCTGTGGTGATGCTTCATTGTCTTCATTGTGGCATCAATCTGTGGTAATGCCTTCAAGTGTAGAAACTCCTCAAATAATGGATTGCTCATGAAGATCCACCCCATCACGGACTTGGCACAGATTCGCGTTGACTTTCACCACTGCTCCTCAGTTATTCTCTTTGCTTGTTATTATAGCTTCGCCCCACCTTCACTACGCCCTCCCTTTGCTTCCTTCCTTGCACTCGATTGCTCCAGGTTGCGACTGGAAGTAAGGTTGTAGGGGACGGAAGCAGAGGGGAGGCAGTCACTCGGTGCCCCCCCCCCTTTGTCTCACTTCAAACCCTGTCCCCCGCAGCGAGCAAGCATCCCATGGCTGTCCCACGCCCCAGCAGCGTCGTGCGATATGGCCTTCGGAGTGTTACCGAATGGTTGTTGTCCTACATATATAGCGGAGGCTGCTATCTCAATCAAAACATTGGACTGATACATCTGCATCAATCGGTTACTGGTTTGTATAGCGGTCGTTTTCCCTTCCCGCCAACTCAAACCCGTGAAGCATTTTGCGGACGGACAGACATACATACAGTCCTCATCATTGCAGACCGGTGGGGCGGTGCGTGTGACTCGGCTGTGACGCGGCAGCGATGACAGTCGCGTCACAGCCGAGTCACACGCACCGCCCCACCGGTCTGCAATGATGAGCACCATACATTAACAAACCTACATACGTACCGACATACTTAGAACAATACAAACGCGACATAGTGTTTATAGAATGAAAGGATATTCTCAGTCGACAAAATCATGAAGAAGGATCAGCAATGCTTCAAGAGCATCTTTACGTTTAGACTCATGTACCGTTGTGATGGAGAATTTTGAACATAACCGATAGCAGGTTCCGAAAACACTGCATTACGATATTCTGCGACCAAGCAATAAATTGAACACACACATGGGGATTTTATGTAATTCGTTAGGTTTTGGAATAGGACTGAATCACAGACAGGGGGTAGCAAAAATCGGAAAAATGAAGACAGAAGACCGCATCGAAGACAAAAGGTGAAATTGAACCCGATACATATACAAATAACAGGAGAGAAAAAGGAACAAAAGTAGAACACAGTAGCGATAACGAGCACAGAGAGAAGAAAGTGAATGGAGTTGCGGGGATTTATGTAACTTGTTAGGTTGTGGAACGTTCTTCTATTACTTGTTCCAGAGGTAAAAAAAGTCGATTCGACATCGATGAAAGTGACCATAGCAAGCGACTAGCAATTGTGGATTACTGACATACTGTTGCAGCTGAGACCCATTTGCATCCAGTTCGTTGTGTCCAGCTTGTCTTCGAAGAGCTTCTTGGTTATACAACGCGCGTCACTTCCAAGTCCAGTGAAAGTCTGAGAATTTGGAGCTCAAAGATCTTATAACTCTGCCATCCATCGAACAATGCTAATCTCCATGCATACATGGAACATCCAAATTGAGACGGACGTTCGAATGGCTGGATGATATGGTGGAGCGGTCTAGAAGCGTTTGCTCCTCTCTATTCTACGTGATCCATGTATACGAATGTAAAGCCAAGTCTACACCCTAAACGTGTTTGGGAAGTCTTGCACGCATAAGGATTCGCACAATGTTACATCCATGAACTCTGCAGAATATAGGGCATGACAAGGAGCGTCGAATGGAGCGTAGTCAGTGCAACCATCAGTTTCGTGGCGGATTTGGGATGGTATTGTGGGTGAGAAAGGGCGCCGTGGTTGCGCTTTACCCCAGAAAAAAAGCGTTAACTTCATCCATGGCAATACCATGTGTCGTTAAGAAGGCTCCCTTGGAACTGTGCGGTCGCATTAGGGACGCTTCGCCCCATCAAGCGTATTCGTAACTACCGGGATTCTAGCCCAATCACGTTGGGGATGAATAGTGACAAAACATACCTCAGGTGAAAAGGAAAAGTTCTAGACTAGGAACCTCAGTGGCGGAGAGAGTCGTAGTCGTCGATTCTGATCTACCGGTGCCGTTCTTTGATTCCCCAAAGGGACAGACTCAGCGGAATGTATTCAACACGTTCGAGGCGGCGTGTACTCCCGGGAGTACACGAAAAAAACTCCGCTTTCGGCGAATCGTGTACTCCCGGGAGTACACGCGCGTATTGGTCGTTTTTGGTACTTTCTTTTCATTCTTCACGAAGGATTGGATACAAATAATCAAAGAAACAATATAGAAATAATATGCACACATTAGAAAAGGCATGTACTCCCGGAAAAACACTCAAAATATTTTTTCTCAGGCGAATCGTCGACAGAGCCACTTCGCTCGTTTTTGCTCTAAGTTTCCTTTTCATTCATTTCCTTTTTGTGTAGCAATCATAACATATAAAAACAAACTACAGGGAGTAATATTAACATACAAAGAGGCGTGTACTGCAGAAGAAACACGCTAAAACTTTCTCTTCAGGCGAATCTTTTATTTCCAGAAGTAAACGCGCCCCTTCGCTTGTTTTTAATATGATTTTTTTCCTTTTAGGTGAGAGTTGTATACAAATGTGCTTTGGTGGGTGTCTCCTCCTCCAAGCGCGGCTAAACTCATAACGGCGACCGACAGGCTAAGATGTCGGCCTGAACGGGCCGCTCGACGAAGGGAAGTTTTTGGCGAAGAAGCGCCGCCGCAAACGTGTTATACCTACCCAGCATCATCTATTTTCCGATTCTCCCGTTTTCGAACTTGAATTGTTTCGATTCCATTATACCTTCTGACCAGAAATCGGGATTCTTCATGGTAACTGACCGTGAACATGGAACTTACAGCCAGTTGTTTTGATGATAAAATCAAAGTTCCGACTAGTTTGGAATATTTGAATGTAGGTAACTTGACCCTATGAAAACAAATACCACATTACAAGCATGCTGAGTTGTGGGCAAAAGTCGGACCGCGGACGGGATTCGAACCCGCATCTTCTGCTTCAAAGCAGAAGATGCGGGTTCGAATCCCGTCCGTGGTCCGACTTTTGCCCACAACTCAGCATTCTTGTGATAACTTTCGTATCGCGCACTGCGGCGTTAAACAGCAGTTATCAAACAATAACAGAATACCACATCGGTTTAGATTTACTTACTCTGAGTTAGTTCCTCCCGTGCTGTTGAGCACATCGGGCGACGAATTCTTTCCACTGTTGTCGGTCTTGCGCGATTTCCTCGGCCTGGTCCCTAGAAGCATTCATGATTCGCAAGTCATTTTCGGAATGTACATCCACGTGTACATCCGAAAGTCGAAACAACGACAGGCCTCGTGCTCGCTTGGCTCCTGGAGGAATCCAGAACATGGCCACTCTTGGGATTCGATGTTGTGGCATGCGCAATATGTGGCCAGCCAGTCGAAGCCTACGCCGTGCCACAATCACGTGAAGGCTGCTCATACCGCACCGTCGTAGAACTTCTTCATTCGTGACCCGGTCCATGTATCGTATCTTCATGATTCGCGAAGGCATCGCTGGTGGAAGGCGTTCATTTTTTGGCGAGCTTTGGCAGACACTTTCCATGTTTCGCTTGCGTAGAGTGCTGTGGGAATAACGATGGACGAGTAAAGTTTCATTTTAATGCTACGCGATATTGAGGACATTTTCCATATCGGCAGCAGTCGCCTGAACACAGCAGCAGCTTTTGCAAGTCGAGCCCGGACATCCGCTTCAGCATCTCCAGTGTGCGTGACCACGCTACCGAGGTAAGTGAACGTGTCGACATTCTCTAGCGACGCAGTGTCAACGTTCACATCCACCTGCCCGTTCATTCCTACGTGCATGACCTTCGACTTCTCAGCACTTATTCGCAAGCCAACCATGCTTGCTTCCTTACTGAGTCTCGTGGTGCTGTCTTGAAGTTTATCATTATCCTCAGCAATCAACGCAATGTCGTCGGCAAAGTCCAGATCTGTGAGACGGCCTTGG
>MU915041.1:4058-19088 GCA_036418165.1 Cooperia oncophora
GCGTACTATGTGTCCATTAAGCGTTCTGCTGAGGCTGAACCTGGAAAAAGAGTCATTCCCTTCAGGCCAGGCTCAGTCCTTAGCAAAGCGCAGATGATCCATAGTGTCCTACGTTAGCCGCGGCGCTGAAGAATAAATGTCATATTCGTAATCAGGATGTCAAATAATCCCCGTATACAACCTTTTCATTGACGGTTTTGGCCCAAGCGGATGTGATATTCGTATTCAGGAGGTCAAAGTACCCCCATGAGCAAACTTTCAACCGAATCTGCCCTTGTAGAAAAAAGTCAGTAAAAAACGCCCTGATTTTGGCAGACTGGGTCGGGTTAGAAACAGTTCAATAGGGCCCAGTTTCCTCTTTATGCACTTGTATAATCGGGTTTCAATGGCACTCATCAAAAATAGTCCGCGCTTGGGTCAGAATTTCTCATGACATTGCAGTGGAGCCTTTACAAATTCAATGAGGCATCCTGTTGAAGCATTTTCCAGATGAAATGTCACGGAGATTCCTCCGAAAACTCATTGAAGTTGGTAGAACAAAATTATTTTGCATGTTTTCTCCTTCACAGGTCCCGCTTTCATTCCGTGATTAAAGCGCTGATCCTTTCCATGTTCGAGTAGTGATTTTAACTATCCACACCCTTATATATGTTCTGATGACAGTATAGCCTCCTTGTCGTGTGGTTACCACTGCCTGCTTGCTTCCTGTTGGTTTCGTGCGATACGAGGAATGATGACAAGCATAGTTTTTGAACAAAATACAGTACGAGTACGAGATCCATAGTCGCCCAATTCACAGCTTTAGAATAAGCTTGATAAGCGTAGTTGAAGCCTGAACTACTCTAGGCATTCTAGGAGTGGTGCTGAAAGGATGGAGAAAAAGTTGTGCTTAGTGCAACATTCGTTCACTAATCTGAAGGCGGAATGTTTCCCATTCCGATGCAGTCGTGTTGTTTTCGAAACCTAAACAGATTCTTATTGATCGAGAATGAAGACAAAACTACTTGAACTGGGTTGCGGTGAGCTGCGTTCATAATTCTCGTCTGCGTTTGAGCGTTTTGTGGAGGTAAAGTTAGCTATTGACCAGGCGTTTCGAACCCTTTCAGCGAAATGCTAGCGTTCTGAGCGAAACGTCGATAGGCGCTAAGGACGCCATATCGATACCTACTTATTCTCGCCCCAAACGTTCGAAAACGTTCGAGGCAATAGCAACCACGACACAAACGCGCGTTACCCACGCAATTTCAATGGGTCGTGAGATGCTGTGTCTGGTGTGCACCCACATTGTTTACGGCTTCTTTCGGGGGAGGGGAGGGGGCGGTTTTTTGTTGTTCGCCTACCGAGGTTGCCGTAGTTGATTCACAATACATTCGACAACACATATGTATTTCCCAAGGACTGGATGCGATCCTCGCAGTCGAGCGAGCGATCCGCTCGAGCGGGCGAGAAATCTCAACGCGCTCTGAGGCCGTTTGATGGCTAACAGCATCCCGCGCGGCACCGTGTTGCGGCGCGGCTGATCCTGAGCCATTTTGCAACCCTCTGGTGATTCCACGCCTCTTTCCAATAGAGATTGAGAGCGCCAGCTTTCCCGCTGGGGAGACTTGAAATTAAAGAGCGAATAAGGCCACCGGCCCCGCCGTCTTTGAGTTTGCAAGCCCTTTTCAAGCGCTATTTCAAGGAGAGACTACTGAACGAAGAGCCAGTAAGCCATTCTTGAATTCCAATACTTTTGGCCTTGAGCGCGATTTCAAAGAGTAGGACGCTGAAATTGAAGGGCATGGTCAGTCTTAGATTTTTTCGATATCCTCGTTCCTGACGTTTTAGGTGTGGGCACTATTCAAGCATGGCTACTTCCAAGTGCTATGAATCGATGCAGTTTTTTACAGAGTTCTCTCCTGAAGAGCGATATTTGGCCTAAGAAATTCGTTTTCATGAGTTACTTTGACCTGTCGAAACACGATATGTGCATCCATTTGCGCCTGGCTAAGCCGGAGTCCGCCACAGGCGCTCGGCCCAAAATTCCTCGAATTCCCAGTTCGCTGAGAAACTTTATCCCCTGTGGTAGTGCTTTGACCCTCCACAAACATGATTATCACGATACGCTTGCGTCCCGAACGCCGTGCTGACGCCCGAGCCACTGGCGCCGGCGTCCAAATACCGTCGATCACCGAAATCGAGAAAAACTTTCATATGGAGGTTGTTTTACTACGATCATGCACCCTCTTTTGAGGCCCAAAGAAAAACTCATCCCTGAGGTTCGGTTTAGCAGAGCGCTAGATCGGAATGAATGAACGCCTTCTTAGTGGTAAGGGTATCAAGCAACCCGTTATGTGAGTTTTCATCGATTATGGTGGAAAACAGTGTGGCGCCAAGGCTAACAATGAACGTCGTGTTCGTGGCACCGAATAACCGCAGTATGTAAGTTCACACTGAATTTGATATGTAAGGTGTTAGCCCAAGCGTTACGAGCGAGTGTGATACTTTTGGTCAGGGCATCGAATAACATAAACAAAGTTTCAGTTTTTTTTTCGAACTCTTAGGGTAGAAATAGTTGAATAGTACCCAGACGTGTTCTCGTGTCATAGGCATGGCGCCCTCGCTGCATTATGCTCATATGTTACTTATTACCGGTTACTATCTGCAACGCTTCCTCGTCCTTCTCATTCAAATGGCGCCTGCGAGGAGCATGGAACAAAATAGTCAACTGGCTCCTCGACTTTACGCCCAGCTTCATTGAAAATCGCCTTCGGATTTTGAAAGCCATGGTAAATCAAAAAGGCTTACTGCTCTTCGAAAGAGTCGCACCGGCGCGAGGTTTGCGCTTCAAATCCCCTATTGGAAAGACGTGAGATGCCCAAAGATTGCGCAAATGCCAAGAGCGCTCCGCGCGTCAACACATGCTGCGCGGATTGCTGTAGGAATGAGCATGCGACCCGTTCTTAAGCCGTTGTTCGATGGCCTTGCGACGTGTAGAAAACTGCCCGCCTCAACCTTACACCCGAAAAAAATGCCGGGACGAGTTGACGGGCGCAAGTCGTCCACTTCGTTGTGGGACCACACGTCCCTTTAACTTCATTTGAACTAGGATTCTTCAATGAGGGCGGTTTTTTTTTGCGAGATTTTGTGCGTAATCATAGTTAATATGTTCGAGGTCTGCTTGGGCCGATGGAAGTGGATACTGAATTACCGGTTTCGCGCTTTGCTAAGTGCATACTGCTTTTGGCTGTGTGGTTGGGTTCCGGAGCTTCCGCATGAGTAAGAATGGCTCCAGCAGTCATGTCTGTACTCGGGCTGCTCTCGTTCACCTGCAGAAGGGGGTGGAAAAACACAAGCAAGAGCACTAAAGCATTCGCGTCTATATCGCCGTTTGGCAGAAGTACTTGAACATTTGACAAGGAAGAGCGTTTTTATGTTGTAGACTACACTGTAGTGCGGTTGATTAGCGGTTGATTCCAAGCATAAACATCTGCCAATGATCCTGTAGGAAATTGAATCACGTTTCCATGCAGCAGTGCTCTTCTCCATTTGAAAAATTGTGGTTGTATTTTTGCTAGAATTCGTTTACCATTGCGGCTTGTGAAGAACTTGCAGTATGAATCTAGATCTAACAGAGATTTGTTGTTCTCCTGAACTCAACAGTTCTTTCCCTTGAGAGCTCTAAAACCGTGCGAGTCAAAAGTGTCTCCAAACACACCACACGGGAATTTTCGCCCGCCGGCCGTCTAACAAACAGCTTTTATAACAGCGGTTGTGTGCAGAGAATACCGAAGATAGGTTGTAGATATCTTCCTGCGCTGAAATCCAACGCTGAGTGGCAGAACTTCTAAAAATGGTGGCACCCGACGGGATGTAGTCCCTAAAAAACAGAAGATGCAGTTGGTGTGCTCAAGTTTCCGGTTGCACCTCAGGTTTCATGTGTTTCCTAATCGAAGCAGAAGCAGATCTCGAACATATTAACTATATTACGCACAAAATCTCGCAAAAAACCGCCTTTATTGAAGTATCCTGGTTCAAATGAAGTTAAAGGGACGCGTGGTCCCACAACGAAGTGGACGACTTGCGCCCGTAAAACTCGTCCGGCCTTTTTTCCGGTTGTAGGTTTAGGCGACAGTGTGTAGAAACGTCTTAAGATAGCTAATCAGTTTTTTTCTTTACGTCTCGCTCTCGAGTTCAGCCAGCAGGCGGAAAAGCACGCCGCAGTCAGGCACGGGGGGTGAACCAACTTAAAAGAACGGTGGGCCTGCCTGGAGAGCAGGGTACAGGAGAAATTGGTGAAGGCTGAGCTATTCCATATAAAACGAAGATAGCGTCAGATATTAGCACTCTTCTACACAAGGATAATGTAATACACGACCAAAATGAAGGGAAGGAAATTATAACACTTAGAAACGCTCCACGTAGGATAGCTATATGAACACAGAGAAAAGAATGCAAAAATCATGTGAGTTCAAAAAAGTAGTTATTCCTCTGCGCGCTTTTGGGCAGTCCAAGATGGGGCTAAAAATGTTTTATACAAATGAGAATACTGAACATAACATTGGTTACTCTAACAAGCTGTGAACGTTAAGCATAGCTTTGATTGCCCTATCATAAACAGCACAGGACAGCAGGCGGTGGCAGGTGGCTACACCAATTGTTTGAGCGAGCAAAAAAAACCTATAGATCTTACCGATTCATACGGCGTTTTCGGCACCTCGAAGCTGTCTGAGAGCGATGATTATCACCTTTCCCGGCGTTGGCGTCTCCATTAACCTGAAACGAGAAATGTAAGATAAATAAATTGATACCATACAAAAATCACATATGCGGACTGCGCACGTTCAATGTCAGATAGAAGAAACGTACAGTAGGGAGAAGATTAGGCAAAAAAAAGCAAATTGCATAACAGATTGTAATACATTACATGAAAATATGAAAAATAAATAAATGGTAGTGGAAGAGTGACTATTGATTGACAGACGACGAGGCGGAAAACAGACGCCAAATTTTCTTGCGACGGCACACCAGGCAACGCTTGGAAACAGCGGGAAATTGTGAGAGTTTTACGGCGGGAATTTGAAAGGGGAATATGAATTCTGGTTTTTTGGAATTTTTTACGCAATTAAGCAATTCTTTTTGCTTTTTCTGCTATTCATGTGCAGAACAGAGCCCAATGTACTGATTTTTGGGGAAAATAGAATCACGCGGTTTCCGTGGACGATTCCTTTAAGCCCGGCATGGCACATTAGGGTATTAAAGACTGTAAAAAGCAGCAACGGCTTTCTCAGAAAATCAGCCAGAGTCAGAAAGAGGTGGGAAGCATACTTTGAGGAATTGCTGAACGAAACACCCCTGCAAGAACAGCACACACCACACTTCGCTACGCAGAGAGAGAGACGCAGACAGAGGATGAAGTCCGCCGAGAACTAGAAACGATGAAGGTTGGGAAGGCAGCAGGCCCAGATGGGGTATCGATAGAGGCATGGAAAGCCCTAGAAACGCGTAGGGTGAGTTGGCACCTATTTCCCGAACAGCGTCACAGCCTTAAGGAAGGATGACGGATGCGTGGAGGAGCACACAATCATCCCCACCTTCAAGCAGGAAGAAGGACGCGAAGGAATGTCCAACTAGCGCGGCATCAAGTTGACTCCCGCATAACATGAAGGCAATTGAGCGACTAGATAACACAAGGCTAAGTGCGCTTATCCTTATCTGGCAAAAGCAGTTCGGCTTTATGCCCGAAAACTACCACCACTGATGCCATCTTCATCGCCAGACAGCTGATGGAGAGGTATTGTGGGAAGCGGCGACCATGCCGCCTAGCCTCTAGCCTCCATGATACTTGAGAACGCATTCGACCGTCTACCTCGGCCTGTGCTTTGGAGAGCATCCACAAAATGAAACGTCCTGGAAAACCTCGTCTCTATAGCAAATGACGTATACGACGGGGCTAAACAGCTGTAGGCACATCACACAGCCATACAAAGGAGATTGAAATCACGGCTGGAACACCAAAGATCAACCTTAGCCCGTTACTCTTCCTTCTGACTCTCGATGCTATCACAAAAGAACTCAAGGAGTGGTCCCACAGAACTACTCTCTACGCCGACAACATTGCCCCGATAGCGAACAGCGGGGAAGAACTCTAGGCAAGGTGCAAAGGTGACTGAAGGTGCTCACTGAGAACGGACTCCGGCTGAACGTAAAGAAGACGAAGTTCTAGAGCTCCGGAGAACGCACTGAACCCATCCTAGTCCACCTGCCACGGAGAAGCATTGAAAGGATCGAGGACTCCCAGTACCTGGGGAGCGACCTAGCAGCTGATGGCAGCGTGGACCAGGCGGTGAAGACCCGAATCAACGCAGCCTGGATGAAATGGAGGGAGTCCACTGGCATCCTGTGCGACCGGCGGTGCTCGAGAACGCTCAAGGGCAAGGTGTACCGGGCAGTAGTAAGGCCTACAATGTTCTACAGCAGCGAGTGCTGGTTGGCTATGCTAGCGATAAGCATGAGAGGCAGCTCCACTCAAATGGAGGCTGAAATGTGGGTGCTGAGATGGGCCGACGGCTATACAGTCAGAAACGAGGACGCCAGGATGGTCACACAGACGGCTCCGATCCAGCTGAAGGCACGAGAGCAGCGACTGCGATGGTATGGGCACGTACTGAGGAGGCCTGAGGACCACCCAATAAGGAAGGCGTTCTGACTCGAAGTACAGAGCGAGTGACCACGAGCAGCTCCAAAGGGACGTTATCGAGAAGGACCTCACTGACAAGGGAAGGATAGTAGGTTGGAGTGGCTTGAAATGAAATGTCTACCTAATGAAAGGCCTTTGGATAGGGATTACGAGACGGTCTTATATATTTGCTGCGGACCTCCCAGAAAAAGTTACGGAGCTCTTAGGAGAAGCATATGCGCATTCAGTACGCATACAGTACGAACTGGCGGCGTAAGGCTGATGCTATTGTGGCAGCATGGGCAAGTGGAAACGTCGAAGGGTTCACGAATGCGTGGTCGACGGTTTGGATCTTTGACGCGTGAGCTCTTGCTTTTTTTCCGAAAGTGGACCCTTTGCACTTCAACGCTATTTTGCATAACTCTTGTGCCCGATACTTATCTACCGATATTTACCCAATACATCATTTATCACCCACATAGTGTTGAAGGATGTTCTAGCCCAGTGCTGATTTTGCATCTGATGAAAGTTCACGGTTTGAATGATGATCTCTTCGGCCCGAAATGCCCTTCATGAAATCGTTCGCAATGGCTCCATCAGTTCAGAATCATTACGTCACGACATTATCAGGCACAAGAGTTATGCAAAATAGCTTTGAAGTGCACAGGGACCACTTTCGAAAAAATGCAAAAGAGCACACGCATCAAGGATCCAAACCCTTGACCACGTATTCGTGAACCCGACGTAATCATTCGGCCACACTGCTACCATCGAATGAATCTTACGCCGCTAATTCGTAAAGAATGCAAGTATTCTCCCCCTAAAAAGCTCCGTAACTTTTTTCTGGGAGGTCCGCAGCAGATATGGAAGACGGTTTCGTAATTCCCGTCCGAAGACCTTTCAGCCGGTATACATTTCATTTCAAATGGCCACTTCGACCTACCATCCCTTCCCTTGTGAGGTGACTCCCAAGGGAGGGGATGCAGTGGACAGGTACGACGCTTAACGAGAGCAGCGAATTCTGAGACGGTGCGGGACTAATGCTAGGGAGAAGAAGAAGAAGATGTTCTTATTTGAATATTTCACTTGAAAGCCGGCGCCTTGGCGCTCACAATGCATTGTCGAACATAGCGAGCGATGTGATAAATGTGCTAAGGTGGCCAACCCTGGAACGCATATCGAGCAAAATCGATCATCGAGACGACGATTTGAAGGGAGTAGTCATAGATAGTGCAACTGAAAAGGTCTATGGATAAAACTTATGAAACTTTCAAACGTTTCCATATTTCAGAAGTAGCAGTATCGAGGCAAGATTAAGTTTCCTGACCATGAAGAAGTAGTTGTACCAAGCAACTGGAACATTTCGAATTTTCGAATAGATGTCAAATGTGCTCCAATCTCCAAACGTTGTCTACAGTCTTACTGTAGCGACTACGATGGCCTTGTGCGTTTGAAATCACCATGTCGAGAAAAGCGCGCCTTTACGCCGATATTTTCCATCTTCTTGGCAACGTTTTTGTGTTCCGAGGTTCCAATCTCCTTCTAAGCCACTACAAGGAATAGAATTTCATTTTGGCAGATTGAAATAATATCAAAGAACTCCTTAAAATCGAAATGTGAACAGTATGGTAGCCTTACGGGCAATGAAGTTTGTCGCTACGCAAAAAATATTGCAGGCCTGCGCTATGTTCAACGACAATGACCATCATTTACTGGTCACAATGATAGACATAACATGAGGAAAAATTGAAACCGGATCATGATGTATCTGCGGACATTGTCTCGACTATGGAGGAAGCCATCACCAACTCAATTACTGAGATCAAAGACGATATCTGCAGTATTGAGAATTCTCATCTCGGATGTTAACAATGCAGCATATAGTGACGTGCAAATCTAGTTTGAGCAACACTTCAGCTGGAGCAGAGTATGGTAAAGACAGCTTCATGATCCGGTTTCGCTATGGCGGTGTGATGTGGATGCTCTGAAAAATACACTTGTTGAAGAATGAGTTATAGTATCTATGCAGAAGCCCATAATCTAGCCATCGCAAACAGAAGATCCGTGAACGCGGCTCCCAATTACCTCTACACCGAAAACTCCAGAACACGAATAGAATTTGTTGTTGTCAGGCATCACGATCAAGGACTTATTGAAGGTCGTGCCGTATGAAACAGTCACCACGCAGCATCGCCCACTGATTTGCCCGCCAGGGCACAGCATTCGATGGGGATTTTGGTCGAGCCTGTACGACCCCCCCCTTTTTTTTTACTGTTTGACGTTACATACTTCCTGAAATTAGATATAAACAATTAGATATAAAAAATAGATATAAACAGTCCTACCTAAGTTGAGTTGATTTACTTATGTGCAAGCGTTTGTAATCAAAAACAGGATGAGTAGCATAAACACAGCATAAATGCGAGTTAAATGAGACTATGACTAAAACGAAAAACAAAAAGCGGCATAACAGAAAAAAAAACAAAAAAGAAATGCGCTAAAATGCATTAACCCAAGATGTGGAGTAAACGGTAGCAGAAATGCGTATGTAATTGCAGCCGTTGACCGGGAGATTCTTACTAGCTTAGCACTCGACGCAACTTCAGCAATAATTGGATCATTTGTCGCGACTCACAACTCTCAAAACTGACCCCACGCCTGTCGGAAAGGAGACCGCTTTCGCTAGAGAACAGTTTGCGCTTCCTATAAAGGACCTAAACGTTTATGAACGTAGCAAAGAAATCTGCACATAAGATTTCGTGATCAATTGATTTCAACCGATACAGTTGAATCAACAGATTTTTTTGTAACCAACTTTCACCAAATCTGGAGAACGGTTCTCGATGTTTAACAGATTTTCTACTTTTCTAAAAATCTTTGATCTGTTTCTGAAGTTCTCGTATTCATGAGATCCCTCTACTGCCATATTTCTTGCAGGACACACTCCCCAGCTGCTGCGTGAAAACCCGTTTCCTGTGTACCGTTTCAAGTGAGCGTGTTCGAATAACCAGGAATGCATGAAAAACGTATCCTCTGGTGGAGCAGGAGCAGAATATGGTTCCGGTTCACGCCGAATCTCCTGACTTATGCTTCGCGCGCCTGGTCCCCCGAGTAATACCAAACTTCGTAGTCCGCTGCAGAGGTGAAGGATGATTTTGCTTAATGTCGTCCACGCGAGACAAATGTGTCTATATATCTCAGGGAATCCCATGGCGAACCTGTGCACTTGCTTACAGTTCCCTTTCGAGATTGATGATGAGCAATGCGACGCCGCCAGATGTGTGCTCCGCCAATTGCTGTCTCCGATAAAGGAGACCAACTGCTGGAAAACGTCTGGTACGAACGATATGGTAGTCCTGTCGTTTGTTGAAAAAAGAGGTTGGCTCAGCGCCAAGCGTAATCGCGGACACGCCCCATCATCCGCAACGAACCAGAGTATGAGTTGTACTGTTCAGTCATCAACGGACTTACGAGATAATGTCGACTTATTATAATAATAATTTCAGTTATTTCGGATTAATTGATGGTTGAAAGTTTTCTACTATTTTTTTACATATCCGAGTTCTCTACAAAGCGAGTTCCGCTACTCTGGACTCAGCACACTGAGACCTTTGCGCTGCTCGATACTGGCTACCGCCCTCATTACGACCCCCCTCTCCTGGCGGCCAAATACGACCCCCCCCCTATGGGGATTCCTCAACCAATGATGTGCCCTGTTGCCCGCTGAAGTTCACACCGCCTAGGTTGGAAGAGGTCGTGCGATATGGTTCCGAGATACATTATGGCATTTGGAGTAGAAAAAGGCAGCTGTGATCTCTCCTATACGGCAACAAACCGTCACAACTGTCGATAAAACCTAGAAAAATAGTAGTACAGGCCGCTCGCTTCGAATTCGGCGCTGAGAAGCCTTCAAGGCGTGGAATTGACAAGCAGGCAGAATGTGCCCGTGAGTGGAGTTTGTTCATGCCATACCAATGCACGGGCATATAGGGATACAAAAACCGAAACCTAAAAAATGCAAAAAGTGCTGGTATTTCCACAGGCGTCCATGAAAAAAAATTAATCGGCTCGATAGTGCTCACATGTGCCTCAACACCATGCAAAAACCGTTTTGAAAAAGCGCTTAACGTCCTGAACGATTCCCTCGATAATATCATCCAACAGCTTGCTATTCTTTGCGCTTGATTTCTTCAGATACTTAGATGGCTCCGTACCTCCATATAGTTGAGGTCAATTCACACATTGTTAAGGCTGGTCGCACTCCAGATGCAAGTCATCTTTAACAATGTGCGAAGCGAGCAAGCCTTGGGGTCGCATCAATATATACTGACCCGGGATGGTATACCGTTGACATTGTCCTTTCTTTCCACTGCCCCGTGATTGGTAAGTCGACCGCAGCTCGATCACTGAATAGGGACCTTGACTTCAGGATCAGAAGTATCCATCATCAGTGAGCCTCTGTGTCCAAATCTACTGCACTGAAGCGGTGCGCATTCCGAGATAAGTTCCAGTCGAACTTCTTCCAGGCAATTCTATTCATAAAAACGGCATTATAGGAAGTTAAAGCAAGATTCGAACAAACTATGACCTACAAAGGCGGGGAAATTTTCGCCACCAGTCAGTAGGCGCTGAACTATCCAGTTGGGCTCCTGGAAGGTGTACTTCGTACATTGAAGGTGTTGCTCCCAAGTAAAGGACGAAGGTGCAGTAGTCCCATAATCCGCGGTCGGGCCCGTTTTCTCGTTAGTGCGTTTCAATATTTCTTTTCAGTCCTATGCGTGAACGGCATTTTTCGCCAGTTCTCGTCGGCCAGTGAGAACTCAAATTTTGCTATTGTCACATTTTGTGATACATTCCCTTATCCGTCCCCACGCACAGTACACTACACGAAAACCAGTGATTTTGATACATCGGTCGATCTACAACCCCATAGAGCCTGCACATCAACATCGAGGGATCGCCTCACTGATTCCGGCTGTTCTGAAATCTAGCTACGAACCCTTATTTAAGTCTGCCCACTTGGGCATGGGCCCGTCCCCTGCGAATAGGCCTACTTTGAATCCCCTAACACGTTTACCACCGTGAAACTGACAAGCAGGCATGGTTATGGACAGACGATGTCAAACAAGTGGTTCGAAAAAAAGTCGCTGTCACTTTCTCCTGGGAGGAAATTCAGCTGACAACTGGCGAGAGTACTAGGAAGCCAAAAGGGCAGCAAGGAATGCTGTGGCTGCTGCGAAAGCCGCTCACTTTGAAAACGTCGGCAAGAAGCTGGAGGCGCGCGATGACAAAAGGCATATTTACCGAGATGCTAACGCTCGTCACCGCCAGACCGAGGATGTGGAGAAGTTCTTTGGCATCAACGACGAGAAGGGCCGTCTTCTGATGGACCGAAAGAAAGGTGCTGAGGCGATGGCGCGACTACTTAGGGAAATCTCTACAGTAGAATATACACACCAGAGCAATACACGGTCAAGTTCGAAAGGTGACCATGGAGGAAAAAGAAACGGCTCTCAAAACGACGAGGCAACATTTCCGCCAAAATATGGAAGTCAAATTGCTGGTATTCTGCTGAGTGATTTAACGACGTTCTCCAACCGAGTCATTGTAGAAAAGAATACAGGGGGGGGGGCAAAAAAAGACATTTCGACCGAGTCACATATCAGCAAAGTTTTCGCAGCCCAGACAGAGGACGTGGATACGAGTACCAGGGCGGAAGATACCCAAGATGTTCCTCTATAAGCAGGAGCTGGCCTCGCCCATCACCTTCATGTACACCAAAATATGAAGTCATCTCCAGTCGCAGCCTGACTGGAGAAGACCTTCGGAATTCATGTCACCTCCAAACAGCTGCGAAACTTCTAGTATGGAGTCACCCATGGATAGCTACCTGGAGACCAGTACTCTCGATCTGGAAGACCTCCAACATCGAGCAGCTCCGACAACGTCGCTACGGTCTAGGACATCATCTTCACCACAGTCGCCAAGGCGCGGGTTGATGGTATGGACCGGACGTACCTGGAATGGAAAGACCAATATTTTCTTCGTGGACCCCGGACTGAAGGTGAGCGCTGGCGGTTACATCGATCAACAACTCGAGAAGAATATCCTCCCCACATGTCGTCGCCCGTACCTTCTTGGAAACTTTGTACTGCTACAGCATTGAGGTGCCACCACATGAAATCGAAGGGCGTTGGAGAAACTCTCGCCTACTTGGAATGAGTACCTGAAGAAGGTGGAATATCAAGCAGGTCATCTGACCCAAACCCCCTCAATTACCTGGTTCGGGCGGAGTTCAATAGGGTGGTCTACGGTGGCGGAGAAATCGACTATCTCGCTGATCTCAGGCACCCACTCACGGTCGCGTGGCAGAATCTCTCGATGGCGCTCCTCCAGAAGGCTGTGGCGGAGTATCATAATAGTATTTGATATGCTCTTTAATATGGTGGTGAATATCCGATAAGAATTCAATAAAGTGTAACTTACAACGCCTCGAAAGTCAAGGAAGAAAAAAGTCTTTTTTTTGCCCCCCCCCCTGTATACGTACTTTCGTACTACGTACGCTATGCGTACTTTCGGTTTACACGAGCGCGAGCGGTCGGTATTGTTATTGCGCCGGGCCTATTTTGATATTCAACTGTTTACTGCCTGAGCTACGCTTTACTACGTGGTATTCCTATCATATACGTTTTTCCTTGATGTCAGCTACTTGGTGGATATACTAGTATATCTCGATACATTCCATCACAGTTACTGGACTGGACGATTGGACGAAATAGTTCACCGCCGACGCAGCTAAGTTCGATACTCGATAATTTGATTTGTGGTCATGTCGCAGAACAAAACGAGAGCTCGCCAATCTGCAACTACTAAAGCAGGCACTTCTAGTACTCCGTCCAACGGCCCATCTGAGACTGATGTTGCGCAGATGTCGGTGTCAGAAATTATTAGTGCAATGATGGAAAGGAACGAGCTGTTGAAGGACCCAGTTGTGGGTAAATATTGGGTTGGCACATAAGTACTTTCGTTTTTTTTCAACCGGAAATTTCGTTCCAAAGATGAAATGTTTTGCTAGCAAGCTTGATATCATCTGATAGGAAACTTCACGTAGTTTTAGAATATCAAAACGGCTTCGGTTGAGGGAATAATTTTTGTGGATTTTTTAGTCGTTGAAGTTGAAAGCGAAGTCGGCGAAAATTAGCACCTTCGACAACTGCCTCTATTTACGTATAGTCGAAGTGCTAAAATCGCTTAAGCTGCTCCATACATTTGGAAAAGGTCGAGCTAGAAGTTCCAGCAAGGGAATCTCACTAGGACGCTTTGGAACGAATTTCAAGAATTTTGAAGTTACCAACCTTCACCTCGCCGATATTGGGCAGCTCACGTCTGTTCCACCTGAAATTTTATGCTAATATTTGAATGTTTCGCTGATATGTTTTGCATGTTCTGATAGCAAATTTCGTGCTCTATAACACTGCTATAGAAATCTGTTCTCCAGAGGTGTTTGCTTTCTGTTAAGTTCAGGTTATCATTACGGAACGCGAAGTCGTTGAGAACTAGCGTTCCCGTTCTCCACGAATTTTATGCTAACATTTGAATGTTTCGCTAATGTGTTCTATATGTTCTGATAGCCAATTTCGTGCTCTATAACACTGCGTTGCAGTTATTTTGAAAATCCGTTTGATGAACCTTGTTTTTCAGGTGGATAATATGGAATGTCAGGTCGATAAGCATCAGCACTTCAGACATCTCCTCCTTTTCGCATTCAACAGAGGTATCAGAGCTGCTGATGCTGCTCGGGAAATTCGCTAAGAGCTGTCCTAACACTAATCTGTTACTCTAAGCCTTACTCAAACCATGGCGATTCTATTGAGCTGCTCTAGGAGCTTTGAAGCTTCAGTGGACAGCGGTTGAGAGAGGAAGTCGGGAACTCTAATTCTCATCGACCTCACGTTCCGTAAAGATAACCTGAACTTAACAGAAAGTAAACAGCTCCGGAGAACTGATTTTTATGTTATGTTATAGAGCACGAAATTGGCTATCAGAACATATAGAACACATTAGCGAAACATTCAAATGTTAGCATAAAATTCGTGGAGAACGGGAACGCTAGTTCTCAACGACTTCGCGTTCCGTAATGATAACCTGAACTTAACAGAAAGCAAACACCTCTGGAGAACAGATTTCTATAGCAGTGTTATAGAGCACGAAATTTGCTATCAGAACATGCAAAACATATCAGCGAAACATTCAAATATTAGCATAAAATTTCAGGTGGAACAGACGTGAGCTGCCCAATATCGGCGAGGTGAAGGTTGGTAACTTCAAAATTCCTGAAATTCGTCCCAAAGCGTCCTAGTAAGATTCCCTAG
>MU915042.1:0-17416 GCA_036418165.1 Cooperia oncophora
TAAATTAGAACAGAATTACTTACGAGCACAGAGGCGGTCAGCAAAATTGGATACCCAACTCGGATCTATGCCCACCGCCCCAACAAACAACAACTGAGCGCCCCTGCATTAGGTGTTGAGGGGATATTCGTTGGGTTGGCTGTCTGACTGAGCGGGTCAGAGTTTTATCTTACGAAGGTTGTAGCACCCTCGTCACTCACTGTGGAGCCGTCTCCTCAGTCTGCGGGCTGGACCACTTCGACAAAAAAGGATGTCCACGAATCAGGGTCCAGCATCCCAAAGTCAGCAGCACACGTTTTTTGGGCATAGCATACATATAGCTCATGTCAACAAGATGGAAAAAGAAAACTACTGATTATCGATTTGAAAACTAATGAACTGATGCGGAGATCCTCGCACAACGGTTGTCCGGAATGTGTTAACTCACGACCGCGCTCCTGGTAAGCGACGTCACCTCTCAATACCACCTCGCAACCGGTCACTAACGAAATAAATCATATGCACACAGAAGTTTGGCTCAAAGCAACTGACTCTCGAGCAAAAGTGGGCCTTTATGAGCTGGAGGGGGTAAAGATAGCATATATCTTTTGGTTGAAGTGTGGGAGTCCAACAGTTGATTGAGCCTTACCCTTATCACTCTGCCCCGGGATAAAGGCAAGACCTCAGAGTAATAAAATCTTGAAACAGATTAATGAACTATGTTGTAAAATCTAATAAATGAGAATTATTGAGGGGGGTCGAAAGCAAAGAGATAGCTCAGCTTCCGTTTCGAAGACTGGCGTGGATTTTCAAATCAAATCGCAATGTCGTTGCATAGATGGCATACCTGCCATTCTCCTCATTTTTTTTCTTCTCGACGCATGACACATGTGATGTTGTGTATTTTGATTTTTCATTTGATATACACAAATAGCGTGTACAGTCGTCACCTTCACCTGCAAATAGCCGGGAATGTGTACATTTAGAATCGGGCGTTCGGGTGTTGGTGGTGGGTTGGAAAGGGGAGGCCACAAATAGCAAATCTGCTCAGCAGCACACGTGGTCAGGTGGCTACGATGGAGCGTCGTTGCGTGAGAGACGGAGATCTGGCTGTCAGCTGGTCATTTTCGAGACGGACTAGCGCTGGAGCTAACGAATAGTGTTGAGAGCGACGAGAGCCGAGTGAAATGCGTGAGGGGCGGTCGGTCACGAAGCGGCCGACGGTCAGCTGGCAAGTGGAACGCGAGCGCTCGTCAAATTGCAACGTTCTGTAAATATCGCAAAAAGACTCCCCCCTCGCCGCCGATGCTCACCCGCCGTCGGGACTCGTCGAGGTGCTCCACAAATCCGCCACCCTCAGGGTGAAGGACATTCCTCAACGGTCAGCAACATACCAATGGCTGACGTTCACATTTTCCTTCTTTTCTTCTTGCCAGCATGGATTTCTTTTGAAAATCGTATTTTTACGCATCTTAGAGACTCGAACCTCTTATCTGAACGTTGCTTTGTAATTGGTCCTTCCCCTTGAGTTGTTAATTAATCAAGTGCCGTGACCACAACTCACCGTCTCATATTAGAAAAACGGGCCGATTCTTTTTTGAAATGACCTGTTTTGTTTTTCACGCCTTCCGCTAATGGTATTTAATCCTCTCGCTCTTCTCAGCCTGTAGTTATATTCTTCAGCCTTCAGAGGTTAGCTCTTCAAGCTAGCCCTTCAAAGTTCATTACAGTTGTTTGCGTCATTTTCGAATGTCTCAAAGTCCTAGCCGTGGATCGGCTTCCTTGTCGCCGCCAGATACAGTAACCGACGAGGAAAATGGCACACTGGAGGATGTGAAAAATGTTAGGAAATTCATTGAAGTAAGTGGTTTTTTATTGTCTTTACAAATCTCTGGGCTTACTTAAACAGCATTTAAAAACATTGTGAATGAATCCGAATCCAATTAGTTAATCCAACTAAACCCACCTCACGATTCATTACAGTGCGGTTTATTGAAGGTTTTACTTTTCCACTTTTCATTTATGCTCTAAAGATCATCATATGATTAAGCGAGTCCTCTGAGCAAACAACAAAACAATGAGTAAAATAAACAGAAACTGCAGCCTATCGGTGGGATAAATACTATAAGGCTGACCATAATATTGTCACTCGGGGGGGGGGGGATAGAATGCATTTTTTTAGGTTCCTTTTCAAACGTAGAACTTTACAAGCACTTTGAGGGCACAAACCAACAGAGTGGCTGGTGGATGAGTCCCCAAAACCATTCCCCATGTTCTCAAAATAGACTTCGTAGAAACCTTTCTGTAGCAGAAAAATTGAATAGATAGTGAAGAAAACTGTTAAATGGGCTTATTAGGTAATTAATGGTCCCAAGTCTCGAAGAGAAATAGGTGCATTCAATAGATCTTCACTTTTGGAACCCTCTACCGTTATAGGGGCAAATGTGGCCCGAGATAGCCTAGGGGCAAGTGGCGCGTTTGTCATCACGTTCACAGACCGTGCCTACGCAGGGCCAAATGACCGGGGTCAACACCCGACCAATCAAGCCTTCTCCCCTGTAGAACGTTCAGCTGGTACCAGATTTAACTTCCACAACGATTCTGAGTGGAGGTTAAATCAGTATTGCTCTTGAAAAGGTATTAAACAACCATTATTTTCATTGGCGAGATTACTAAATGTGACCGCAGAAGACTGGGAGATACCTTGACGACTATCCTTGAAATACATAGCAACCGATACACCTTGGAATATACCCCTGGGACACGACATCCTACCATACCACCATGAGTTGCTTCCGAAAGTCCGAAGACGGCCGTACTAAAGCCCGTGTACCCAAGCGCTGAAGGGTTAACTCAGCAGAGATGAGAAATGAGTACTCCATGTCAATCGTAAAAGAGAACTACGTATGCTCATCCCAGGTACTCCAAAAATAAAACTAGGAAGGCACCCAAAAATAGTTCAGGATAGCTTCTGAGGGATTATTTGAGTTGACCCTAAATGCGGGCTCAATTTAATGAGTCGTCCAATAGCCCTCAGAAAAGCAGGAAAAATTCACTTCTGCAAAGAAATGTCGGATGTCTTGCAATAAGCCTGTAAAAATCTACGAGGTCAGTCCTGCTCCGTACCCCTCCCCCTACACCTCCCACGTAATCGCCAGGCCCTACGCTAACGGGTTGCAGAGTGTCTCCGGCCTTACGTAGTCGCTTTCGGTGTAGACGCTTCGATGATGATACCCACCTAAAACTGCAGCTCAAAAACTTCTTCGCGTTCCATCTGTGGACATCTTTTCTTAAGAAATATTCAAGTTGCTGAAGTGGCACTTGACAGTAGGTGCTAATGGTACTTTTTCTTAAGATATTGCTGTTGCTTCAAGTCGCGAAACAGAATGAATGTCCTGTAAAACACTGTAGGGAAGTTCTGTCGTTACAAGGGTTGTTCACGACGACATTTCCCCCAAGAGAGTTTCTACATTTTTCACGTAGAAACCATCTTTTAATCAATTATACCCTCTACTCCATAGCGAATATCTCAGAAAACTCATAAAAACGGGTTATGGAATAGGTTGGTCTTTTCTATCTCCACAAGAAGGGGTCTTTTTGGAGTGGAAACAGACGTTTCCAAGATGTTTTCCAATTTCTGAAGCCTGAATAGTCAGAGTTGGAGGACGAGTAGGTAGAAAGCAGTGCTCAAGTCCTTAAGCGACACTCAGCACTGCAGCGCATGGTCCTTTGTTTATTTAGCGACAGACGCAAAAATACCTCTCACTTCAGTTATAATTCCGTCCTTGACTTTGTAGTTCTTGTTATATTGGTTCTTATATCTTGTTATAGTGGTGATTGTTCCATAACGCCATCAAATGGTTGTTGGCCACGGGAGCCACACGTGTTGTAACGGGGGAAGTGGTCAATTTTCGTCGTGAGGACTCAATGCCTCGTATCCCCGAAATATCGTGTTTCGAGCGCCAATGACACGGAACGCATACGAAGGTGGGACGGCGCTCGCGCGCGTTGTCGCGTGCGACCGACCAGAGCCGTTGTTTGTTTTTGCAAGTGCGATTGTTTGTGATTCTATTCCCGTGGCGTGCACAACCTTTCTCGTACACTGAACGGACCGGTTCTCTGTCGTGGGTCTCTGTGTCTGTGTGTGTGTATGGTGCTGATGGCTCCTGATCTTGTGGCGTCTTTGCGGCTCAACAGCACACAGAATTGAGCACGAGCAAAAAGGTGAATTCAGCAAGAAAGTTGTAACTAAACGTTAGAATGGAATAGAGAAGTAGTACGTGCTCATTTTTACTAGAAATCTGAAATGTTGCCATTAACCGCGCGTGACTCGCGTGTCATGCGTGTCCGAGAGCGATTAGCCAGCAGAAAAGCGAATCGCGTGAGATGCCGATCTAGTAACGACGACGAAAAGCAGAGAACTCTCTGTTCACCAAAACCCTGCTTGGACAGGGCACAGCATCGTGGTGTGAAATGGTGGTGTCGGTATGATTCCCTCCCCACTCCCACCTAAAAAAGGTCTCCGTATGTCACGTCATTGGTTGGGAATTTTAGTCGAGTCCGTGCGACCGCCCCTCCCTTCTTTTTTTTTTGGGGGGGGGGTGGGTACGAACCCCCCCTGCTTCTACCACCAATTCTCAGATTTTCCCCAACCTCTTGCCACTTTTTCCTGAATTTCCCGGGATTTCCCTACCTTTTCCCACTTTTTCCCAAAAATTTGCTTTCGAACGAGGCGTGGGGGCGGTATGTAATACACATGAAACAGGAAAAATTGGCAGGGGGGGGGTGGTTAGTCAACAATCGGTAAAAACTCTTTCCCAACGCGGCAAATTCCTCTCAAAGTCACATACGACCACCTCTCTCCCACCAACCACGAGATACGACCCACCCTCTCTCCCCAGCGAAGTACGACCCCCCTATGTGTTTCACACAACGTTGCCCTACCTTGTGCTTGAACCGACTCGGCCATTAGTCTCACGAGTACTATCGGGATGAATTATTGTCTGATCGGTCACCGATGGGGACCATATTTCTGGACCAAGTCTAGTGAGTCTAATTAAGTTGATGAAGCCTTGAAAAGTCAATGGGTTGAAGTGCTGCAAAGTTTTTGTCACAGCTGGCTCTAATACTATCCATTCCTATTGGAACAACATTTTCCCGGTTTCCTCCGATATTTACCTTCTTTTCTCCTTTCCTCACTGTGGAATGGGGTGCTTTTGGAGCAGGAGGTAAGAGTATCGCGCCTCCTCACTTGGCGGCATACGACTCCCCTGCCCCATCCACGACCTTGTTGTGTGTTACAAAGCGGCCGGCTTCGCCGAGCAAATAACGTGCGTTTTTTTGGAAATACTAAATTTTAACTTTTTATTTCTTGGATAAAGTGGCGAGAAAGTTGTGTCATATCTTATAAGTAAGGCCTTTTTTGAGAGGACGTGTAAGATCAATAATGTGTACCGTGGCTATTGCCAATTCTGAGCAGTTTTTGGATGCTGTCGCCACACAATGCAGGCCGCAGCGGCCGCAAAGTTGGACATCATCTCGATTTTGACTTGGGCTCATGTCGTGAATATTTTCTCGTCTATATGACGGGTAAGTGCGGAAGAGAATCAGCTGTTGGAAATAGCAATGTCTGATGTACACCGCTGCAATGACAGAGCCATCCAGCACTACCGCATGAGCTTTGGCTCGACCTCTTTCGGATGGGATTGGCTGTCATGCTAAAGGCAGACTGTGACACAAGATGTGAGGAAAAATTCTTCCCTATGATAGACGATTTGCTTCGGTTCTCGCAGCTGCTTTGGGTGAGGATCGAGGAAGCAGCTTCCTCATGCAGCAGTTTCCCTACCCACAGCTCCCTCAAGCTGAGTTCACAGGTACCCAAACCTCACTTCGTCATTCAAACTGTAGGCTCCCGCTCTGAAGCATTAGCGTCGTGGAAGATTGTCCGATAATTGAAGGTATCGTCCTTATGCAGCTCCAACCAGCTATCACGCTGGCGTCAGGGTAGTAGAAGAAAGAGTTTGAGGAAGCGCTCGGAGGGCCGGTGCCGATGGTGGTATATACCATGCTTGTCCATACTGCAGAAGAAGAGAAGCCAAAGTCAGGCGAATAGAAAGACCATTTGTATAACTGTTCAAATTACTAGTAACCTTCTCCAGGTAATGGGCAAGTGTTCTGAGTTCGAAAAAGGTATGACAGAACTTTCCCGCCAACTTAAAACCAAACTTTAGTGGTACAGGAACACAATATTTGTTTCGGGTATATGACAGAATGTCTACGGAACTTCGAACGCGATGTCAAGAAAGCAGTGACAACTCCCTAAGTATTGTAGCTTCTTTCTTACGAGTAAGTGTAAGTGTTCTTAAAAGTTTCACTGCTACCTATATACGTATATGCACGTATTACCTGTTTTTGGAACTTTGAAAACTTCTGCGACTTTCCAGATATTATACACTAAATCCCTGAATATTCGGCCGTTGTTCCAAGGTCCAAAATAATTTCATGAGCGAATGAACATCTGTAATCGCAAAGGAAATACTAGTACGCTCGACTTAGAACAATCTATTTGTGACCTTTTTCGTAATTTTTTTTTGTAGAGGAAGCACCCTATTATGGTGTACATTATCAAATAAATGAATAAGCTAGTGCCTCCTTATTTTTCGTTGAGGTCCTTTTTTGATATGGTCTTGGTCAATCAAAACTATGTTCTTCACGGTTGTGTTGAAATAGCTGTGATTTTTCCACTTTTTATGGTTGACCAACGATATGACCATCTCAGGTGTACGCTCGTCCATCCACTTCCTAATGGAAGATGCTAACAGGGGCCCTACTGCACGCGTATCTGGCAGTTTCATCCAGCTCCTGCTTCACTTTCCACAATTTGGCTCCTCCATTTCTGTTGTCCGATACAAGAAAAACAGCGTGCCATTGCCTAATGGGCACACTTCTGAAGTGCTTATCCATCAAATAGCATACCGTAAACCGGCAGCGTTCACACATCAGATATGATACGAACTACAAATTAGACTAATTAATCTCCGTGTCTACGAAGGTTTTTCACCTGTCCAGACTAGACTACTTGATCTCATAGAGCTCTTCGCTTGTCCAAGAAAGGATAAGCAATTACCATTAATCGTAGGAGTCTTTCACACTAAACTAACATAGATGACGTGCAATATAAATCACAACGCATGCACACTTTTTCCAACAGTCGCAGTAGCGCAGCGTTATGAATTTAAAAAGAATGTTGCGAAACGGTAATTCTCTGTATTGTGCGAACCAAAAATGGTATGATGGAAAAATTTGGGTTTAACGAGAAATATTGAAGCAGCACCATTCAGATTCCACCCTTTTCGGTCACACATTTGACAGATGAAATGCAATACGAATCGCAGCAAATTGCTTGATGCGAACCATTCTCGCACTCACCGCGAGGGAGGGGGTCGTATTTGGTCGTTGCGTTGTTGGGAGAGGGACTGTCAAAGATGTATACAACTATTATTTCCGATAGTTGAAAATGATAGTTAAATCCTGACGACCTCCCCCCCCGGTTCCCGCTGGACGAAAAATTCTCGGCTGGAGAACTGGAAAAAGTGGTAGAAAGTTGGGAAAATCTAGGAAAGTGGTAGGTAGCATGGGAGGGGGGTCGTATTCGAGGATGGAATTGGAGGGGGGTGTCGTATTTTTCAGGAAGTGATCACAATGCTATGGCTTTCCCTGCTCGCAGTGGCTAATGCAAAAAAACCTTGGAAAAGTCACAGTCCCACCTAATTTCACCAAAACTTAGTTAGATTTACTCTGGTCGTACATGAAAATGTTATTTTCGCAGAAAGGGTGTCCCTAAAGAAGAATTCCTGAGTAATAGAAATTCGAGTTGTACTTTTTTGGATCATAACAGCGGACAGTATCGCGTTACGTCACACCGCTATCACGTTGAGAGCTGCCCATAACTGCGTGTGAAGAATCACAAGACTCTCGAAGAAACTGTGGATCGTAACAAAGGAGTTGAGAGACCAAGAAAAGGCACTCGGGCAAGCTTGAGCTTTGTGCGATAAGCCAAAAGATGCCAGTTCACGACTGCCATTCATGTCGCCATCTACGCCAAAGAACATTTCACATGAAAGCTGCGTTGGCTGTCGAAACGCCTTGGAATGCTGCACCAAAATAGTTTAGGTGGAACTTTCGTCATTGATTAACCTTATTTTGAATGCGCCACGCATTCTACTTCCACAACAGCTTGCAGGGGCGTTCGATTCATAATATCAGAGGGTTTTTGGGCTTATTGTGTCATAAGGCTTTTTTTGTGGTGAATACCATTAAACTTTTTTCAGTCCTATTCCGCTGACTACGTTTCGGGCCGTCAGCCCTTCTTCAGATCTTCAAAATATCACCCATAGTGATAACACCACCTCTTTGGATTTCTAGTTAATGCATAGTAGTTAGATGATAACATCATCTAACTACTATGCATTAACTAGAAATCCAAAGAGGGAACAATCAATTAACAACTGACCGGATTCCTATGGAAAGGAGGGTCTGGGGTAGGAGTGGGTGCGGGAGTTTGCTGCAAGATGGTCTTGGATGTAATGGCAACAGTGATACGAAACATTGACTCACCTCCCCAGCTGTCCTTCCGTCTGGAAATGGGACAGCTAGTTCGGCGAAGCAGGGATGAGATGGTGATAGTTGATACCCTGTCATTGTCATATGTCACGTATCACCAGTTATGTCACATCATGGTGCAGCAATGAGCTCCATGTCCTTCTTAGCTCCTCTTTTTAATCGGTGGATTCCTCCTTCGAATCTCTAGCACTTCTTGGTCATTCCTCTCCACCGGGTCACTAATGTTCCTGTGGTTTACGTGAATCTTGACTTCAGGCGCGCGTTTGGCGAGAGGTCTCGAGAAGGCGTTATCCGGATAGCTGCTGGATTCCGGAAAGCCCTTAGATGTTCATCAAGCCTTTTGTAGAGTGGTCGTCCAGTTTCTCCGAATGTAGAATTCCGAACATGACGCACACTCTACTTCGTAGACGGTGACATGACGCGCAATCTACTTCGCAGACGGTGTTCATCGAGAGCAGATCTTTCGTTCATCCTTTCTTTCTTTCTTTCCGGCAGTAAGCACAGTTATCGCGGCCACATCGGTCTTCGTACACTCGTGACGACGTAAGGAGACGACGTAATGTTGGCGGTGGTCGAAATATCAGGCGGATTGGCATCCCGACCTCCTTATAACACGATTTACATCTTTCGCAAAGGGGTCTGATAGATACGGAAGTATCAGTGGAATGCCTTCTGGTACCTGATATGGGCGCCAACAATTTACGTGTCTGCTTCCATATCCGTTTTCGAGAAGTATACGCGTCACGGTGTCTATCACTACAGGAACATTAGTGGACGTCAACCTTCCGAGCTGTAGTCAAGGCATTCTGAACTATAAGTTGTAATTTGTTCTGCCAAAGAGGTGGAAGACTTTATTATAAATGGCCTGACGTTTCGACAGGATCGTCGTCCTCAGAGGCCAGTCCACCACCACATGAGCGGAACAATGCCACTGCTGTCAGTTGGTGGTGGACTAGCCTCTGAGGACGACGATCCTGTTGAAACTTCAGGCCGTTTGTAATGAAGCTTTCCACCTACCACCTTTTTGGCAGAACAAATTGCAAGTTCACAATAACGCCGACTGAACTATATTCCTCTTCATGAAAAGAGGGTAGCAGCCTCTGGAGAGTGGATGTTCTCTGACGTAGATCTCTTACGCCACATGGAAAGTACATTTCTTGCCGACAGTTTCACTAGAACGGTAGGAAACCATCGTGATTCAGGTTCCTCGACAGTCAGTCAGTGCAATAGTTGAGTGCACTGAGTTCAGCTTCAAGAATGTTTGACGTAATGCTGTTCTGGACTTCGCAACGACGAAATATGTTGCCTACGTAACGGCCACTAATGTTCCTGTGGATTACGCGCACCTTGAGTTCAGGCGCGCTTTCATTCGTGTGGCGTGAGGAACGATGTCTTGAGAAGGGGTTATCCGGATAGCTAGCTGGATTCCGGAAAGCCCTCAGATGTTCATTAAGCCTTTTGTAGAGTGGCCGTCCAGTTTCTGGACATGACGCGCACTCTACTTCGTAAACGGTGTTCATCAAAAGGCAGATCTTTCGTTCCTCTCGGCAGTAAGCACAGTTCTCGCGGCCACATCGGTCTTCGTACACTCGTGACGACGTAAGGAGACGACGCAGTGTTGGCGGTGGTCGAAAAACAGGCGGCAGTGGAGTCATCTGCAACGAAGAAAACACTGACTTTTACATAGAATCAAACCTATAAGTGAAAGCGATCAGAGTACAATTCTTGGCTTGTTAGAATCTTTCCCCTGTATGTCCCATCCATAACTGCCTACTTTACCTTTCGGCTTTCGGATGTATTCCATAGGGATAAGCCCAGTTCAGCGGGCCACGCTATTAAAAAAAACCGCTTTAAAGATAGCGCCCGCGATTCATTTGAGCCTACACCCTCCTTAGATATCGTAGCTTTGTCGACAAGGGTGGAGGATGTACTAATTTCGCAGCTCAAAAATACGAGAGGATGGCGCCACCCGCTTGTGAAGAGGATGCCGCCCCGCCCACCTGGCTGCCATAACTGCTTTGGCTTAGCCTTCGAAGGCTGAGCCCGCTTTCAAGAATAATGAGTTATGGAGCTCATATAATACGTGATCCAGTAGTGAAGAAAAAAGCAGAAAAAATCATGGAAATGCCCTATATAGAACCCTATGCTGGCTAGGTGGGTGCGCGGCCGACTCTTCACTAGCGCTATCCTCTCGCCTTTTGAGATGCAAAACTAGTACATACTGCATCCTCATAGGGAGGGCTATGATATCCAGAGAGGGCGCGGGAACATCAAATGAACGTGGGCGCTGCCGCAATCCATCATGTATTATGTATATTTTATACCATAACAGTATAACTCCAGTCTTTTCAGGTGAAATGTGGATCATTAGTCGCTAAAATGCACGTGGAATTGTTTCTCTGTCCTGGCATCCATCAACCGTGCATAGAATTCGAAAGTCGGTTACTTATCCTCGAACTTTGCTCATGCACTATGTGACAAAAAAGACTATTACAGAAGAAATGATTACACCGAAGGAATTCACTGTTCGAGCAAATAAGGACAAGCAGAAAGACTGGAAAGGCAGCATAAGGATAGGAAAATCGAATTTGAGGTAATAATGATTGAATTTCGTCAATAAAGAGGATCGTGAAACAAATCTTGTGCGCGGAAGTACGGGGCGTTTCGGAGGTCACGCTGGTTTCGCAATCATCTCTGTTATCTGTGAATTGACGTCTATATCTATTAGGTTCGACGAAAAGCTTGCGACACTTTGAAATTCTTCTAGAAAAAGACCAAAAATCATTTCGAATGTTTTCATCCCTGATTAGTGGAGACTCTGGGGTTTCTGCACATGGGTATATCATGACTTTGAGGAAGTTTTCAAAGCTTAAAAGTCCCTCAGAGATCGAGGTACTTTTCGACCTATATTATGAGTTCCTGTAGGGCCACTCAGCCGTAGTCGAGGAAGCTAACACCTACGTTGTCTTGAGGAAGGATATCGCTTGCCATGGCAGAGGGTAGCTTTTGCATCAGCGCTTCCAGCTGGACTTATTTAACTCGTAGTAGGCAATGTATAGGTCGGCCACCAGCACAGAATGACGGCCCTTTACTCAAGCTTCTTGAGGCGCAGCCGAACGTAACCACCAGTAAGTTGGCAACCTCTCTAGGCTCCACCTGACTGACAACTGCCATGCTTCTCCGCAATCTCGGTTATCGGAAATTTTGTGAAGGATGCCTCATGAGTTGGACCCGTCTGACAAGTCATACCGAATGACCGTGACTGAGTTTTCTTTTCCTTGTACACACTGGAAGAACTTTTGTGAGATCTTGTGGTTGGTAGCGAGGTGGAGTCCTTGCGTACATCATGCACATGTCCCTCGCAGGATCTCTCAAACAGTAAAGTAGATTGCTTAGCCAAAAGCAGATGTGCATGGGATAAAGATTTCAGTGTGTTATTGGTGGGACTTCAAAGCGGTATCGCTGGATACTAGCACAGCTGTAAGGACCACAGCCCACCCCAATCAACTTCAACATGGATGACGTCACGCTTGAATTCATTCAGAAATACTCAATTTTTCTCTACTACTCGGCAATGCGAAGACCGCATGTGGGGATCAGGCTACGCCAAAAGATCATGGATCTCGATCAGAGAATGCGACCGCACCCAGCTTATTTACCTAGCAGCCTCTAATTACCACCTCCTTTGATCCCTAGCGCACCTAGGAAACAAAAATTACGAAAATCGACGTCCACTCGAAAATGAGGTCCACCTCTTCTTTTATCATAGTTGCCGTAGTTCTATAAGAATGGAAATGAGAAGCTGTGCAAAAGGTGGGCACTAGTCCTAGTCATTAATGGTGATTACCTTGTAGATTGGAAATGTCTTTTAGTGAAGGAAAATTTGGTGCAAAAATTTGTTCAGAAGTGTCGCAGGACTTTTCGTCCAACCTAATAGCAATCAACCCACTGAGAGAATTCTTTACCAGATGGACCACCTGCGTGGCAACCGGGATCAGCCATTTTTATGGATCTTTATTTTTTGGATATGGATATGGAGTCGGGCGATAATTACCAAATTAGTGTCCGCCATAAAGAGACACAGCGTCAAGAAAAAAATTCTGTTCCCCAAATTTCTAACAAGGGAATGGTTTGAACTTCCCATGGAACTTTGAATGGAGATACATCGATAGAGTCCTCGAATGCTGATTACGAATATGCAGATTAAAAGTGCTACGGGGACCTCCCAGACGAGTTCTGGGCGGTCAAAGTTTGCGAAAACTCGGTTTTGGCTCGTAAGCGCTGCTGATCGGTCATTGGGCAGTGCCACCGTGGTAGTGGTAACGGTCTCGCTTCGAAGCCAAATGCTCGTGGGTTTGCATCCCGTTGGCGCGAAATTTTTGCTTCGTCTCCTATAAAAGCTTTCACTCTAATTTTCGAAATTCTCCGAGTTTACGGCCCAGCAGAGCAAGTAGATCAAGTAGATCGAAGTATATAACGCAGTCGAATTCGAGGTTTTGGCCAGAAACTCGTTTCTGGGGTATTTCGACCCCCTGAAAACGAATATCATATCCGTTTGGCGAGAAAACGCTTGTAGCCTTTCACGTTGTTGTGGTCATCAACTGAACGAGGGAACCGATCGTTTTCGCGTCAAACGGATGTGATATCCGTGCTCAGGGGGTCAAAATACCCCCAGAAACGAGTTTCTGGCCAAATTGTGATTCTGGCCAAAACTTCGAATTGTCGGATGGGTAATGAGTTCAGAGAGGACAGATAGCGACCAAATCCATACTCGATCGAGTACGTCATATACTTGATCTACTTGATCTACTTGCTCTGCTGGGCCGTAAACTCGGAGAATTTCGAAAATTAGAGTGAAAGCTCTTATAGGAGACGAAGCAAAAATTTCGCGCCAACGGGATGCAAACCCACGAGCAAATGGCTTTGAAGCGAGACCGTTACTACTAGGTCACGGTGCCACTAAAACCGTTCCCTCGTGAGGTGCGTGAGTGCGAATTCATTTGAGGACACGATCAAGTGAATTAGTGGGAGCTCAGTCATGAACTAGTAGCCCATCAGTAATCACCAGTAGAGAAGGAATCAAAGAAAACCTTAGAAACATCCTCAACGGAGACCCTCTTGGCAGAGGGCCAGGCGCGTGGACGACTTTCTCGGACGACAGCAAGCCCAGTTATCATGATTCGACGAGCAACCAGTTCACCGGTAAGAGCACAGGATCACCCTACGATGCTCCAGGCAACGCTATGTACACACGCAATTCCGCTTGTAGGCCGTTGTCTTGCAGAGTGAAAGTCATCGTACATAGTTGCATTGGTTGCTTCTTCTTTATCTTTATTTCGAGTGACAAAATGGTATATGTGATGCTTCTGTGCCGTAGAGGTTTGTTATGATGGAACAGTTTATTAGGGCCGACGTTTCGAACAAATCGTCGTTATCAAGGCCTGAAAGTGGTATCATTGTGCAAATCTACCACTCAGTCCGATCACACGTTGGCTTTGGCCCGTGCGACGATTTTCAGGCATACATCTGAGACGCAGAATAACCATTATCACTCACCCACTACTGTTCCACCAGCGCCGAGCTTCCTATATATCAAGCCACGCGACAACCGACCACTGGAGGCCTTGATAACGACGATTTGTTCGAAACGTCGGCCCTAATAAACTGTTCCATCATAACAAACCTCTACGGCACAGAAGCATCACATATATAATTGTCTTAATATGCCGAGGTTTCAAGAAAACCAGACATGGAATCTGATACAAAGTGGTATATTCTCTGCGAATGCGGACAACGATGCCAAATGCACGGAGGCATTTCGCGGACCACTTGATCGCGGGAACTGTCTTTAAAGACACATGGTACGATCACACATAGTTTGGGTGTGCGTGACTAACAGCTGTCGAAGCGTAGCGGTTTCCCCGTCCTAACATGCGCAGGAATGGAGATACAGGACCGTGAAACACGCTAATTCCTCCATGCTCCGCCCAATGCCTTTTGCGGCGCAGACTCCCGTTTATGCTAACAGCCGTCCGCGCGGCGCGTGTCGCGCGCAGCGCTCTTGGCACTTTGCCAAGTCCTGTAATTGCGCTTTGGAATACAAGTAAAACGCAATTTCCTGATGCGGATAACATTTGAGGTGTTGCTCATGCTGCAAAGTCCGAATAGAAGGTGATGAAGATGACAAAGGCTAGAAATGAAGAACAACGAATGTAGATGTAAATAAAACAAAATTGAAAAAACAAGGAAATAAAATTAAAATCGCGTGTAAATTTCTGCGATCCGGCTCCAAAGCCATAGAAATACTTCAACTAACGAGTGGGACGCTTAGGCCGTTTTTATTTTCATGTTTTGTGGGAATGCGCGGCCTCTGAGGGATGTTGCAGAAGCAGCACAGTTGCTCTTGAGTTCTGGCCCTCGTCATCATCTTCGGTTCTTATTTTGCAGCACCTAAAATGTTATCCGCATCAGGAAATTGCGTTTTACTTGTATTTAAGGACTTGGCAAAGTGCCAAGAGAGCCGCACGCGACACGCGCGCACACGACGGATGTTAGCATGAACGGGAGTCTGCGCCGCAAAAGGTATTGGGCGGAGCATGGAGGAATTAGCGTGTTTCACGGTCCTGTATCTCCATTCCTGCGCATGTTAGGACGGGGAAACCGCTACGCTTCGACAGCTGGGGGGCTGATAGTCACGCACACCCAAACTATGTGTGATCGTACCATGTGTCTTTAAACAGAGTATGCGCGATTTTGAAGATATGTCGCAAGTGTGCCAGCGCGTCTTAGGGATACTGATATCATCGGCTATGCAAATCTAAGTATGGCGAGGGAAGCTCATTTGGTCGCTGAGGTGTGAGAGACGTATTCAGTCCTAGGAAAATTTTTTGTTAATTTTCCGCGCCACTACATAACTCCTGGTTGGCGACGCCTCGGAACTACCATTTCTACTACCTAATCATAGACGGCTGTCCCTCCTCTACTGCGATGTTTTGGGAGATTTTGATGAAAAGGTAGACAGGTTATGAAAATTTTTTGAGAAAGGTCGCGAAACGCATTTCAGCCATCTCGATGATTTATGTTTATGTAAATTTTATTGGCGTTAGAATTTCTTTTTGCATCTCCAGTTGGTTGTAATGCCTACGGTATGCTACAGTATTATGTATCATACATAGAAGGTGTGAAAATTAGCCGTCAAATCACAAGAGAAGAGCCACAGCTGCGGGATGAAAGTATAGAACAAGCCACAAAATCGTGTTTCAAACAGCTCTGAGGCTCTTATTCAACAGCAATACAAAGGAAAAGGCGAGCAGATAGCGGGGAATTAACAAGAAAAATTATTCTGAGTTTGGTTTGCTTACTATTGGACTCGATTAGAGCCTTCATCAATCGTGGAATCGACTCCACCGGAGCTTCAAGGGTATTCACAGATATTCGCTTCCAAATTTCCTTGGAATGCATGGAATTTCTCATTCCTTTCGGTAGCCTTCTATCCTCTAACTCATGCTTCAAATCATCTTAGAGGGGGTCTCAATCACCTGCCTAATGGGGTTGAAGTGAAGCCCTAGGTACCGGAATCTAGATTTCACGTACTTCTGTGTTTGCATAAGATCGTTTCCACTGATTTGAAAACTGTTCATCTACGCATGCTTTAGCTACATCCACAGTATTTCTGTACACAAGTCAGGAAAAGTAGAAGTGACAGTTTGATGGAAAAATCTGATTTTTTGGCGTTTTCCAAGTTTTTTTTCTGCAGCTGTGCTTTATGCTTTTGGGAGCTCTGTCTTTTCATTTTTTATTGCTGCAATATTTATAGGTCGTTGATGGAGATGCACTCATTTGACTTTTACAATCATTCAAATTTCTGCTCATCAAAATGCCAGAGTCGTAGTTAGATCACGCCAAAGGCGAGAGATTCGAATAAAGGCAGAGGGTGAGCGACCCATCGAAGTATTGTAGTTTAACTAGTTTAACTCAGCGAAAGCTCGCCTGATGTGCTACTAGCCTTATCAGGAAAGCGTGTAAAAACCCCTAGACTTTCTATAACATTCACTTCCATCGAATAGGGATACAAAAGCGTAACCGGTCAGCGTAGCCTCGAAATGGAAGCGAAGCGTCACGCAAGTTCTCCTTCGTTTTTTTTATTTTTCAGTTCCTTCGATTTTCTAATTTCCGTCGTTTGACGAAGCGCCAAAGGAGATCATAGAAGAAGCGCTTGATATATGTCTCAGGTTCGCTGTTTCAAGAAGCCGCTGACTAAATGTGATAAGTGTGGCACCTTCAAAGCAGCGTTTACAGTCGTCAAGACGTCTATAGAAGGGGTTAGCAGTTATGATCGCAAGCCGGCGATGATTTATGATTTATGTGGGAGGCACTCAGTTGTCATAAAATTGTGGTTACTGTAGCATTTTATATGATGAAACACGGACTGGTTTTGGCAGCTCTACTCAGAGATTGTCAAACAGAGCATGCTATGCAGTTGAGAAACATTTCCATGCGACATTTTGATAATTGCCTAGATGAGCTTCAGGTTTTATAGGTTGGAAGGAAAGTCCTGTCAGTGTTTTTTGAAAAGCTTCCAGTTTTTGATTCTCGATGCTCGTACATGACGTAACATGCTATGCTTGTAGAACATTCTAAGAGCTTCCCTGCAAGAGGTGAGGGCGCCTGCGCTTTCCTGGGTTTAATTACGATGTCAGTTTCACAGGAGTATCTTCGGGTCATCATCTTCTATCAGTGGCCCCGCGGCACTGGAGCCACGGCAGCTGTCCGTAACATCAACAGTGTATTAGGGGAGGACACTACTACCAGGACT
>MU915044.1:1788-19431 GCA_036418165.1 Cooperia oncophora
TACACGGACCCGAGTTCCCTTTCTATAAGGCACTCCGTATACGCTCACCCAAGTTATCGTCCCCACTATCATCAAAAAATACATTTCCTCGTGTTGACTGACTCCTGGGATTTCCTGAAATTTGAATTTTGCCGGGACTTGCCTCTAGTGTGACTTGTCACTAGTCTCATTTTTTCTGTATCTACCGCGAGATTTCGTTCATTGCTGCTTACATAAATTCGTTTTTTAACCACTTATCTCTTGAACGTCTATACAAATATCGTTCGAAGCACTTCAACCGAGTAAAGTGAGTAAGCGGGCTAGCTTATCTCTTCCTATTTTTTTCAGCGCTGCAAAAAGCAGCCAGTCTTTCTTTCACGCTTTCTGCACACAGAAGTGGGTCTCTGCAACAGTTTTGTACAGTCCTCGATCTTTCTTCTTTAGGCCTCCTTCTCAGTGTGCTTGACCTTCCACGAGCTCACTTACACTGCAGGTCTTCTGTGTACTTTGCTGCTTTGAAAATTCATTTTTACGAGAATATTTTTACATCATCTAAAGGTGTGCCAGTCTGAGGTAATAATGGAGGTGTAATAGTGGAGATCATCTCCAAACAGCGAATAAGATGGTCAGAGGTTAACCCCAGCAATGTTCCACTAGTGGGTGCCTGATCTGCTCTATTCCATAGACATAGGACACGATAATTTGATTACGCTGATAAGATCAAAACACCTAGGAGAAATGGAAATAGGTTCCCTAGGTTAACTGTGTGAAGTTTTCAAGGAAATCGGCTCCCTAGGCTGTGTGAAGCCTTTTACCGCAACTGGCATGCTCAGGAGGACTCACGAAAACCCTACTAATCAGAAAGGCCGCCTCCCTACCATACCCTCCTCCCCTGCAAGTATCAGCATCAGCCACCAATGCTGACACTTTTATCAGTTATACTCTCACATTTGGAACAATCGGATGGGCGGAAAATGGAGAGGCAGGCGACGGCTCCAGCCTCTTGTAAGCACAGCCCTTTTTTTAAAACGATCGACAGAAAGGACTCCAAGAAGGACCCTGTGGTAGGCTTGACTCTGTACATACCATAGACATGAACGGCAAATTTGGAGCTCTAGCGGCAAATTTGAGGCCTGCTGACTCACAGTCAACTGCTTGGCACATTGGCAGCGTCTCAATGGGAGAGGGGCATTTTGCACTTTGCTACTTCACATCGCTACCTCCTTTCCATCGTCGAGCCATCAAGCAGAGACCTATGAATGCTTGTGAAGCCATGAAAAGACACCAGTCAAGTCTGAGGGACAACTTGTCAACTCTTGTGAAGGATACCCGTGATCTCGTACCAATGAACACAACGATCGGAAGAAACGAAAGCGCAAAATGCCCCCCCCCCGTCACCCAATTGAACTGCGCCTGGTACATCTCCGAGAGATGCTCGTCGTGCGTTTTCCCCTCTCCATTGCTCATTTTAGTTCAGTGCAGTTTTCCTGTTTTCATGGAACTATTTTTATCTTGTGGCGGTTCAAACGCCTCGCACATTGATTTTCATTCAGTAGATTTTCTATAAAACACACATAATTTACATGGAACCCTGTGACCATAATAAATTCATGAATTTTGCCTTTTTTGTTATGTAGTTATGTCAGATGATCGGAAAGTCAAGCGATGCAAATCGCTCGCAATCCAGTAAGCCATCGGATTGCTTCCCAACACAACAACCTATTCCTGTACATTTTAGATAATCAGCACCAGTTCAGTGGTGCCTTGATGTTTCGTCGGATTAAATTTTGCTCCTCTTGCATTCTGGAACTTAATGTATTCACCTTTCAGCGCGTTGTTATACCTACTGTGGCAGTACAGAAGCTACGTTGGAGATACTACGCTCATGTAATAGTTATTTATTCCAAATTCATTTTCTTTTATTGTGTTTCTACAAATGGGCTTGAGTTTCAAGGGATACAGCACTGACTTTAGGTCGAGCAATTTATCTATCATTACGGGCACGCCGTCATACGTTAGGGTCCCAAGCGAGAGGGAGACGAACTAGTATTTGGTCCTTGGAGGGAGAGGGTCATACTAGTTTCAAGAAGAACGTATTCGGTTGTTAACTTTCCTCGCTTTTTGCTGTTTCAACTGTGCCATCAACCATACTCTCCTCCCGCCACTCCCCCCTCTCTCTCAGCTGCCCGCTCAACGGCAGAATTCTGGGAAAACTGGACAATTTCTCTGGAAAAATGGTAGGAAGTTGGAAAGATAGGAAACTGCAACAGCAAAAAGTGAGGAAGATGGTAGTTAAGATGGGGCATGGAAAAGAGGAGTCTACCAGAGGGGAGAATTTCGAAGGGGTGACATCTGGTTAAAATGTTTCCCAACAACGGAACTTACCCTGACGGGCGATATCTAGAACAATGACCAGGACTGCATAGCATTCATTGTATACCCCTAGGCACGACCCTCGCTTTTGGAAATTTCCAAAGGCAGATTGCACGCTTGTCGCGCGGGCGGAGCTGGGCTTACCATGTGCCTCCTTCTTGCCGCGCCCTCCTCTTTGCCGTATTAGGAACGAGAGGTTCGTAAATGTAGGGAGCACAGGAAGGCCTGTTTACCCCCATTCAGTGTGGAATGTGCCTATGAAGCCATCTGCGCGTTTTTTTTTGATAGTTCCGAGAAAAAGCCGGAAGAAAACGACGCCTGTGAGAAAAGTTGAGAAGAACGTGCAGGCAACAAGGACTTTCTGATGCGACCCATTCCTTTCCGAAATCCCTTGAAGAACTGGAACAAGATTTCAGCCCCAGAGCGTGTACCCTTCAACTGAGCTGCTATAAAACTCAAGCAACCCTGACGTCGTGGCAAACTAAAGCTATAATCGCTTTAAAAGCACCGGAGGTCTAGGGTAACACGCATGAACATTAAATTGTTGAGATGACGTCACATCATTTTATTGCATTTCGCAAGCACTCGTTGCTGAAGAAAGGGCAAACATTTCATCAGAATTTGTTGCCCAATTCCATATTAGGAATGCGTCAGGTCTGCACTTTTGGGTCTAAAGCTGCACTTACGTTTGCAGCTGCAGGATTCACTCGTTTTTCCGTGACTGGCACATCTGGCGCATACATAACGCAGTGGCCCTAAAAAGATTCCCCAAGAGCTTTTAACGTCACTGAGTTTTTCTTCACTTTTTCTAATTGCAAAGCTAACGAGCACTAGAGGAGTGAACGACTTGTAAGACCACTTTACAATCGTTCCCTGAAATTCAGGTTACTTTCCCCGCACCTTCCTTCCTCTTCGGTACCACTCTCACACACATTGCTTTCTCTCCCACATTCGGCTTTCGAGATCTCCAAGATTACTCAAACACACCATCAGCTCTGCGAGACCTCTTACTAGTAGCTGCTACTTATTCCGTAGCGGTACACTTCCGACCTAAGATCCCCTCGGACGCACTCACTACGGTGAAGCGATGGAGTGGTTTTCACATGCTTGCACGTGCCGGAACCCAGACATCCATTTCAACAGAAACCACAAAACGCGAGGCCGATACGTTCCACAGAGTGGATGGGTCCGTCGATTCCTCACTCCACCTGACGGTACTGTGCCTGAAAGCGCCTGGGAGACGGTAAAGAGGATCGTAATTCGCCGCACCGCCACGCGCGGCGATGGGCGCGGCGTTTTCATAACTCGTTTTAACCTGTCGAATGGAGCACCGACTTTTGTGTAGGACCCGCCACTGTGTACACTCCATTTTTATGTTTTCGGTCTTCATTCGCATGTTGTCGCCATCTACTGCCGAAACACTCGTCCATTTGCCGGCTGAAGAGAGTCGCCCGCGCGCCCAGCCTGACGCGAGCAAATTACGCATCCTTCTTGGTCACCTAACCCGAAGGCGCTGTCATGTTGGTATCCAGGTAAGCTGGATGTGTCTATTTCCTCTTTCAAAATCACTAGCCACGTAGCAAAAAACTGTAGATGCCAGTATTCCACAAGTCTGTAGCTTCAAAAAAAGAGCATGAGCTTGCACTCTAAGTTCGTCTTCCGTGTTGGTTCGTTATTGCTTTTCTGTGGTGCTGTCCCTGAAGCTGACGTCATTGACGTTCGGCAACTCTCGCTTTCTACCTGGATAAGTTTACCATAATTGGCTGACAGTTCCACCCCCGTTTACAGTTTTTGTTGATTTCCGACCTTTATTAGCGGTAGCACAGTGAATTGGTGATGCCCTTCATTCCAATTCGAGCATTGCCCCATTGTCCGTAATCCTCGGGTTCAATCCATGGAATCTATTGAAATGTTTCCAGAAACCCACGATTCCACTTCTGGTTCATTTGATTTGACCTCGACTGTGTGACCGTTTCTTCTTAATGTCGTTCGTTCGCCATGCAAATTTCGTTTCTCCTGTATTTATTACTAGCTGCCAGATTTGTCAGTTCCAAAAAAAAAAGTCAGATGTTGCCAAACTCGATCTACATTGTTTGGCACTCTAGTTCCTTGCACGTGTTAAAGGCTGAAGCTAACGCAAGCAATACAGGGGGGGGCAAAAAAAGTCATTTCGGCCGAGCCACATATCAACGAAGTTTTCGCAGCCCAGACAGGGGAAGTGGATATGAGTACCAGGGTGGAAGATACCCAAGATCTTCCATCTTAGCAGCTGGAGGCAGGCTGCCGGGTACCTGGGAAGGGAAGACCGATATTTTCTTTGTACGGACCAGACTGAAGTGAAGCGCTGGCGGTTTACATCAGTACTCGAAGAGAAGATATCCTCCCTACATGTGGTCGCCCGTACCTTCTTGGAGACCTTGTGCTGCTACAGGTTTGGGTGCCACCACATGGAATCAAAGGGTTTTGGAAAAACTCCCGCCTACTTCGAATGGAAGGGCGTTTCGTACCTGGAGAAGATGTAATATTGGAGTATGTCCCCTCGACCTGACCTGAACCCACTCAATTACCTAGTTCGGGCGGACTTCAAGAGGGTGGTCTACGGTGGCGGAGAAATCGACTACCCCGCTGATCTCAGGTACCACATCGCGGTCGCGTGAATCTCTCGATGGCGTTCGTCCAGAAGGCTGTGGCGGAGTGTCGTGATAGTACTTAATATGCTCTTCAATATGGTAGTAAAAATGTCCGATCAGAATTGATAAAGTGTAATTTATAGCGCCTCGAAAGTCAATGAGGCAAAGTGAATTTTTTTTTGCCTCCCCTCCCCCCTGTATGCTGAGCTTCGCTAGGCTCGACCTCGTTGTTCAGCCTGATTATTGGCTCGTATCTTTGCTGTCGATCTCGCTTTACCTACTTGTTCACTATACTTGCAGGGATCTGTCGCAGTCATCCGTGAGTAACTGACGCCCGATGCCACAATAATTAACGAGGTCCTTCACTCGGGGATCGTGTTTCGCAAATTTCCCCATTGTACGGATGGGGCTTAGTCTAATAACCGGTTGTTACATTACTCGTCTCCCAGCTTACTGTTCTAAGGGACGCGATGGAATGACAGTCCTGCATACATTATGAACAACAGTCCCTTTGCACTTTTTCAGGATGATCCGTTTGTAAAGGGCAAAGCCCGCGATCATTCGTCATCATAGATAGTAAGTAGACTAGGGCTTCGCATATAGACGATAAGACTCTGAGTAACCGATAGTGAAGAAGAAAGCAGAAAGCGCATGTCAAGTGCCCCGAATAGAACCACTTCCTTCCAGTTGTACCATGCCAATTAAAACCACCTCCAACAGTACGCCCTCAGCAGCACAGCTGATTCTCCGATAAGAACTCTACGACCGCACAGATGACAATATTCATGCTTTTTCGCGCGACAGCTTTCGTCTTTCACTGAGGCGCAGCCTTGAAAGAGTCTGGAGACCCAGTCACTGGAAAGCAGGAAGGCGTCACTGACACCTGTATTCTCCGCTCTAGGGGCCCCTCACAATCTTTTTCTAGGAAACGGTATAGGTTGTTTTGCGTCGCGGACCACCAGCACCCTCTAATCCATAATTTCCAACTCCAATTACCGTGACCTTTCAATCAGCTATTTTCGAAAAACAGTAGGATGCAGGATTTGACTTCCAGGTCGTACACAGGGTGCTGCCTGATATACCAATTGCTTGGCCTTCAAGTAGCTAAGACTTGGAAAAAGTTCTTTCATTGTCGCCACGGTATCTTTATGAGCATCACAAAGTACTAAAACCCACTGGACCGTTTTCGAAGCAACTGGAACTTTATCTGTAAAAGACTCCGAACTTGTACCTCTGGATTGTATCGCCAGCTCTGTGCGTACAGCTTTCACCGTAGAGTTATTCCGATTACTGTTAGCGATATTCGCAGCTTCCATATTTAGCAAGAAATGTTGCGTCAACATTTCCTTCCTGGTGTTCCCTTTTGGCCTAAAGCCGGATTTCCCCTTACACCGGCCTGCTGCCTTTCACAGATTGTTGCACTCTAACTTCCAAGTAATTGCAAAGAAAATCCTGAAATGGAAAGTAGATTACCGGTCGAGAAAAAACATGAACAACTGAAGAATGCTGAGGGGGAGTCGGAAGCTGAAAGGTAGCTCACCTTCCGTTTCTCACTTGCCTTCAGAAGGCAGTCGAGCAAAACCAGAGTCCTCCTCTTGCTCATCACTCTGGCAACATGGCCAGGACATCCTCGCCTGTTTGTGAATCACATTATCCTGTTTCTAGCCGAAGTTATTAATTGTTACTTAGAACAAAAAGTGTGCATCCGCATGACTCTCCAGTTTTTTTGTTTCGCTGTGAATTTATAGTTTAGATGGCTCTCTTCTCAAACTTAGCCTTACTTAATTTTACTCTAGCTCTGTAGAAGCGTTATTTCCGGATAACCCATTTCGTCTCTGAGGAAGAAGCGAAGTTCTGTTCGCAAAGGCAGCTTGAATCGATTCGCTTCGTCCGGGTGAGCTGGCAGTAGAGTATGCCTCAGCCTAAGTGGAAACCTGAATTTGGAGGCTCCCTTGCCAGAAGTGAGCTAGATCTTCTCGATTCCGTGAATCTCTTGCCAGTTCTATGTGAGCTCGAGATGGGTGCTCTTCAGATGCGTGCTTTCATTGTTTCAGGTTTTTTGAATTCGTTGCTCTGTGTGGGCCGTGATCTATTACGTGTATCTCGCTAGGTTCCGGTTTTTTTGGCAGAAGAGAAGGGCTATTTCGCGTTGTATTCTGCTTCTTTTAGATGCGTTCGTAATTGAAAATCAGTCAGGTTTTGTTTCCATTTTTTTCCAGGAGAAAAAAATTTTGCCCACAGTTTCCCCTCTGTGCACACAAAGGGAGTAGTTTTTTTGTAGTTGTCTGTAGTTCCTTCTCCGAGGACTGCTGCTGGCCCTAATTTTTCTTCTCGCTCCTCCTAACGAGCGAGAAAGCTCTTTCCTGATCTCAGTTATTCTAGTAAGACTTCTCCTTCACTTATGGAGAGCACACATAACTTTAGGACACACTGGAATCCATCTCAAGGTTTGATTACTTGCTGATTTACCCAGACCGGAACCAAGCAACCCCAGTTATAGACTGTCGGTAGCATACGGTTAGGGCGCCACGTCACAAATCCACTGATTTAAAGGAAGTAGGCACTATAATCCGGCACCGCGCACGTCGGTTAATACGCCCTAGCGCGGGCCAAGATACTGGTCAGATCCCTGAGCAGCTGCTGGTGCCTGCTGTCAAGGGTGCCAATCACGAGTACTTGTGCGTGCTAACCCAGGTGCAACGTGCCCCACCGAAACGCCCACTGAGGGGTTGGATTCACACCCAGCAACATTACCCTTTTCCTCCACCCTTGTGTGCTGACTGCCTCGTAACACGAATGCGATTTTTTGTGGGGTAGACCCCCCAAAGCTAATTTCACTACTGACCCAAATTCCTTCGTTGACTTTCATCCATTTCTTCAGTTTTCTGGCTTTTTCTTCAACCGAATGACATATTTACGGCATGGGCATCATTCTTTACGGCGCATGCAACCGCCCTATCGTGGGCGGGAGTGTCGAAAGGAGGTGTAGCCAGACCCGTGTCGAATCGAACAAACTCGGTACACCGTCTAATCCCTGCCCCACCTGGGTTTTTACGTCAGACGGTGGAGAGTTAGTTGGCGACGACAGATAGACATGCATACGGTTATTGTCTAAAAACTTCTGATTCGTGTGTAGCTGAAAGCCAAGTAGGGCACAATGTACGTTGGAAATCCCCAGCGAGGAGGTTGTATTTCCGCTTGAGGGGGGGGGAGCGGGTTGTAGTTTTCGCGAAACATTTTCGGTTTGCTGGTTCCTACTCTGTTTGGCCTCGCTTATTTGAGAACGTTATATACCCTCTTCTCACCGTACTGGCTCGACGGCAGTTTTTTGTTGAGAAAAAAAATTGAGGAGTCTTGAAAAAACAGCTCCGGGAAATGGTGCAAAGTGGGGGAAATTTGTAAGTAGGATTGGAGATGAGGACAGCGCCGAGTCGTAACTAGAGAGAGAACTCTTGAAGCGAGACCGGGGGGGGCGGCAGTCGCAGCAGGGTTCCTTCGACAGCCACAATGCTCAGCAAGCCATGTATATCTGAGTGGACAGAACCGCACATATGTGACTTCTTATGACTGATGCTGAACTACTGATCCGCGGACTTGAGGGAAAAAGCTTCAATCAAGATGTGCGAGTTCTATGGACTGAATTACATGGTCGACGCAGTGATGCTAAAATTGCAACATGTGATTTGATGCTCTTCCCCGAAAGCCGGCGCTCTCTTTCATCTCAGAAATAGAGTCCTGCAACTCCTTTGCCGACATAATTTGAGGAAAAGAGCTATTGATATCTGCGGTTGGTCTATGGCCCACCGTTTGCGGCAAACTCATGACGTTATGACTTCTTGATCGTTGATGCTTTTGAATATGCAAATGCTTTCCAGACTTCTGACCAACGAACGTCTGGTCGCTCTCTGCCCATTATCAATTGCTCCAATTCACATAGATCTTCCTAATCTTTTTTCACCGCCACCTCTAACCCTTTCAATCCTACGCTTCAAAAACTGCACTTTGAACGATTTTTGTTCCAGTTTTGTGACAATGAAACGAAGCGGGACTTGCTCATGGGCCACTGGAACCCATACCACTTTCAAAAATTTCACCCTGATGATACTCAGTCCTTTCTTCTTCAGAGTGTTCCAAGCTTATTGAGTTCCTCAATCAGACTGGACTCACTTTTCATTCCTTTTACACTTGTGCACGTTCGTTGAAATAAGTAAGCTAAAATGAAGTGGTCGTTCAGGCCTAATATTGTCCGTGGGATGCGTGGTGAGTGCCACCGTAGGCTGTGAAGGCCTGAAACATCTGCAGGGGAAAAAGGGCCAGTACATCTAATTCACGTTTATACATCTCCACGACTTCTAACAGAAGTGAAATACGTGGCTTAGTCCGGGGGAATGGTAAATGCCACCTTTACCTGCCCCTCAGTTACCAGCTATAAAAACGAAAAAAGTGGTGCTTCGGTTTCTAAAGGGCCACGCTTCATTATGTGGACCATGTCCGACCCCAAGAGGCGTGGCCAGACTCACTTTTGAAGAGGTGTTTTTAAAGATGTGGACAGCGTTATAAGCAAAGTGTCAGTACAAAGCACTTAGTTGTACCAGGCTGTGCATTCCGCTATAGCAGACGCTGAACAAATTGCAAGGCTCGAGTTTGAGGGATGAGGGCGCTGAGGCTGCTATATGCCAAAGCGACCCCAGAGACTTGTAGTAGCTGGGATGAACACCTAGGGATGGACGCTTGGTGAACGCCATCGAACGTTGTATCTGTCGTATCGCTCATTTTTCTGATCTCTCATTCTTCTCATTTGGTCTCTCAAATGCTCCCTGAATGGGGAGACAGTCAAGACAATCGTAATTTACCGCTTGGTCACGCGCGGCGTTCTTTATTTACACTAGCCTGTTGGTTCGAGCACCGAATTCCATGTAGACTACGAAATCGTTGACATTTACTGCAAATTTTTTGGTTATACATTGCCTACAGTCGTAGAAACATCGTCATTTGCGGGCGCGACGTCGCACGCGACGCTCACCGGCGAACTACGATTGTCTCGTTGCCCCATCGTATCTTTTCTCTGCGAGCTCGTCCAATGCTCCGAATCAATTGCGAATAAGAGTGCCTTATTTAGTTGGTTTTGAACGGCTTCGGCTGTTTTCATTGGAGGTCAACTGACACCTATTAATTCTCGTCTTCTCTTTCTTAGGCTGCGTTCATAGCTTGCGACCATGAAGAAAGTGAAGAAGGCAAGCGCCGCATCAGCAAAACATGAAAACGTTCCGAGCGTCGTTCAGCGTCAGGACTGGGAAAGTATACGAGGTTGTCTCTAGCGAAGCGTCAGCGCCTATCAGCGTCCTCCCAAGACGCATTACAGCGGTCTCGCAGCGGGGCTATGAAAGCACGGATATCGATTCAGGCGTCTGCCAGCGTCCACCAGCGACCGCCAGCGACCAGGAGTGCTGTGTAGTGGTACGGTGCGGTTGCAAACCCCTCAATTTCACGACGCCTAATCCAGCTGTCCCCTCTCTGCTACTTCCCCATACTCTCTACTGCTGATCGCTGTGGACGCTGGTGAACGCTAGATCGTCACTTTCCTAGTCCCTCGGAACGCTGATGGTCATTGGCGGACGCTGGTAGACGCTTTAGAAGTTGTCGCTCGCTAGATCGATATCTATACTTTCCTAGTCGTTGACGTTGACGAACGCTCGAAGCGCTGATGGTCGCTAGTGAACGTTGGTGGTTGCTGGTGGACGCTGCAGCAAAGTATGAACGCAGCCTTACGATTTTAAGCAGTTGTTACGCGTCATATGTTTATAACATTTTCATCTTTTTCACAAAAACCAAGGTTCCTATCCCTTCAAATAGCAACCATAACGGGCTTTACTTTTGAAAGTGGCCTGAAAATCTCATTATATCTTATTTCTCTCGACTGCGTGAAGATTATCCGCTACGAGCGCAGCCCGTCCCCATTGAGGGGGTCGTACTTGGTCGTTGGAGGGAGAGGATCGCTGCCTTCGAGAAGAATGTTTTCAGTTTTCGGCTCTTCTCAGTTTTCCTGATCCAAGTGCGCTATGTACGTCCTCCATCTCGAGGGCAATTTTTTTGGAGGAAATTAGAGGAATTTTCAAAAAAAGAAACTAGAAAAGCGGCAGAAAGTAGGCGAATTAAGAAAAAAGTTGGGCAGCATAGAGGTTGGGGGAAGGGGAGTCGTACAATGGGGGAATTTTGAAAGGGAGGGTTTCTGATTTGCAATTTCCTCCCATTGGCAAGACGTGCTTTGGTTTCCATAGAACCATGGTCGCTGCCGCAGGTCCACTACCATGAAGAATCCCTTCTAATCCCTGAGGCTTCTATTTCTGCCATGATCTGGAACAACCTCTGGAATAAGATTCTTATCCAAACCATGGTAGAGGAGCACTAAACTTTCCTTAGTCCGGTATTTTTAGCCCAAGCCACTATGTTTCATGCTTGTTCAGGCATTAAAAGGACACATACAAATGGGTAGCGCTCAAACACCATTGAGGGTGTATGAGACTAACAGCCCCAGCTGTCGATGTGTCGTGGTTTCCCCGCCCGAAACTGCACGGGGGTCCGAGTACGGGACCGTGGGAAAGGCTTATTCCTTGCTACACCGCCCAAAATGCACCGCGCGCACGTTGCATTTTTGCTCGGCGCAGTTGCATTTCGGGCGGTGTTAGCGAGGAATAAGCCCTTTGCCCACGTCGCCGTACTCGAGCTGCACCCCGTGCAGTTTCGGGCGGGGAAACCACGACACATCGACAGCTGGGGGGCTGTTAGTCTCATACACCCTTAATGTTGTTTGAGCGTACCATGTGTCTTTAAGCTACTGAATTACGATGACGAGCGACCAACTTTGAAGAGAATTTCAATTGCATGATGGGAAGTCATTCACTCACCTCTTGACGACGAAAGACGTGGGTGAAAGTGTCCATACGATTAACTATGGATACTTGAAACTTGAAAAGATTCTTCTCATCAATAACGTCCCTTACCATGCGATGTTTTGCCAATACGGATGAGGGATATTGATCTGTGTATTTTTGTGTAAACATTGAACAAATTCCTTCTATACTAAGAAGGTATCTCCGTAAGTGAATTCATTTAAGCGGAGACAAGCAGGTTATATTTAGCAGCACAACCTCCCTTGGAACCTATCAAATAGCAAAATAGGCTACTAGCTTGGAAGGCATGTCTAGCGATAATCTTCATTTCCTTTCAGCTTCTGCATATAATGCCTTTGGTTCCACTGTAATGCCAATATAATTGGCAGACATTTACTACGTTTACTTTCGCAGAACAGTCAACTCAGTTGGCTGAGAGGAGGGATATTCTCCACTGTCGCTAAAATCCACCACCACGTCGTGTTCAATTGCTTAAGAAGAGTTTCAAAAAGATACCGCCTATAATCACTTTACAATACTACACCAGACTACTTGAATCTTATTGCCGCTCGAAGGTGAGGGTAAGTAGCGAAATGCAAAATATCCCCCCCCCCCGCGCAAGGCAAACTGCGCTCAATATTCTCTCGAACGGCTTCCACTGGATAGTATAGATCACTGCTGCATAAATTCCCAGGGTACGATGGTTTGAGGGAGAGTGGGGGGGGGGAAGTGGAGGCTTCATTTCGATGCAACTACCTACATCATGCTTGTCTACACCCCCTCAGCGGACAGAAACATGGCGATATACACCGTCTGGAGCTGCGTGAGCCCTCTTTTTTCCTATAACCTGTGCCCCTGTTTTTCTCTTTTCCTTTCTCCGAGGGGACGTACCAGTACTAGCGGGAAGTAAGGTATCATACTAGTAATTGCTTCCTGATCAGTGAAGCCTTCAATCATTCCTTTCAAAAGAAGGGAAGTGTGGGAACACATGCGCAGGCCGAATGGGGAAACAAACACATTTGCGTTTTTTACCGGCCTATTAACGAGACATTCCGCAATTGTGGAATGGGCGGTGACTCCCAACCTTCGTGTTTTCCCTCTGGTGGGTCGCTAACGGAGGGGGATCAGTGAGGGAGCTGCAAATGGGTCGGAGTCCCTGCCTTTTCGGTGATCGAGGAACGTTTTTGAATAATATGAATTGTCTCGGAGTCTCGCAGGGTCCTGCGATATATCAACGGGTCTAGTCCGCGCATGTTTCTAGCCTTTAAGTCCCTGCAGGAGCGAGTTCACCGAATCTTCAACAGTCAGATGTCATCACAAATTTCGCGTGTTTTTCAAGAACTAACTTCACAATCCAAACAAATGGCTATTAAACTGAATGTGTGACACAACCCGAAAACCCTTATCACTGTCTCAGTTACGCAATCGCTTTTTAAAGTTTTTACTAATGTTAAGAGGCATTTCATCGGCTTTTGCCCATAGACGATCGTCCAAGCAGGATGTAAACAGTTTCACGACTTCCACCCTTATCTCTCCCTCGCTCCACTTGAGTCAGTGGAATTGCTGTTTTTGTATAAAACATTCGTATCTTCTCAGCCCCTCCCTGAATACAGTTTTTAATTCGTTCAATGTCAGGACAGCACCCTCCCGAACGGGTTTACTCATACATAACTAACTGTAAAACACTATTTACTCAAAAAACATGTGCTGCAGATTAAAGGGATACGGAGTTGGGTTACTGTACTAACTAAAGCTAGAGATGGGTGAGGGAGGAGAGGAGTGGAGGAAAGGGGAGAGGGAGGGGGTTGTCGGTCCGTAGAAATTTTCCTCATTACCATGGTGTAACTTCCTGGTACCTTGCAAAATCACTACTGCTTACATTGTAGTTCTCCCCCTTCTGCTGAACAGTATTCGTGCAGGAAGGAATTCCCTCATCCCCCGGATCTTGGGCTGCTCGCTTCAAGGACATCAAAATCCCAGAGAATCGAAGGGAAATTCAGGTGTGTTTCAAATGGAATCCGGACCAAAGGTGCACGTGTTATCACAGAAGTCGGTCGGGGCGTGTCAGCGGGCGTGAGCACGCGGTGTCAGTCCCTCCCCTACCACTCACTGAACGCTCGTAACCACTGAGATCAACGCGATATCAGTGCCCTTCCTTTTCAGCTCACTGAAAACCCCCCGTAACTATTAACGAAATCAGTGAAAAAATTAGTTTGGTGGGGCCCGCGGCCCGTCACCTGAGCCTCGACTGGATTTCCAAGCGGTAAAAACAGTAGTTACGTGGTGAGCGACAAGGCAATTACGCCACCGTATTACTTACGCTTGCAGCACCCTCTCACCAAGAAGGAAAACAAGCGCATACCCATTCCAGGCTCCAGGGCGCGCGTCCCATACTTTGCAATGCCGAATCGCCTGGATGGTGCGAATGAAGAATGCCTTGAGTGATTCCGGATCGCGGGCGAATCCAAGCGATTCAAGATCTCGAAGTAATGTGACGCGGCTCCGCAACAAAGTACGCGACATGGCAAGAAGGGAAAAAGAGATCATGCGGCAGAGTCGCATCGCCATTTGGCACCTCCTGACTAGTTGCCCCAGGAATTCCTGTATTTCAATAAAATGCCTTATAATGCGGCTCTAGCTGACGATGGGCATCGATCAGTTGTTCATTCGCATTATTCACTAGAAGGGAGCTAGTGACTGGATTGCCCTTCGCACTGTTGCCTTGCCCTGGTCATGTGGGCTTTTTGTCTGCGAGCAATAGAACCCTTTAGGGAAATTTCATGCCATTACTAACGGCTTCTAAACTACACAATCAGGCTTGCACCCGGAACTTCTCTCACGTAAACTGCATCGTCGAAACCGCCCAAGAAGGCTGCTATTCAATGGTTACCGCGGACTTTTTTGAAAATTATTCTAACCGTAGCTGCTTTTTAGTTTCCGGTATTTACTCATCGAGACAGACATTCCCACTGCAACTGTGACAATATTTTTCTGGCAACAGATTTTTGTTATTACCGCCAACAGTTGTCGTGTTACTACTATGTGAACTGCTATCACTATTACAATGGCGTGTGTGTTTCTCATTCATACGAATTTATTGACACAATAAGAACAGCAAGGTGAGCAAAACCGTCTATTATTTGCTCATCGTAATCCTGATGTGTCTGTTTCGTGTTTCGATTTCCGATTTCCGCTTTTATTGGGGTTATGTGTTGTGGCGATTTTTCGCGAGCTATCGGATCAGTGTCTTTCGAATTCCATTGAGCTGTCTCATAATTCTCGAGATCATTTCTACAATTCTATTTATTCATATTTCGGGGCAGGGGTTTGCTAAGGCCATGCGAAAAACGGAAGCTGAGCTACCTTCCACACCTCCCACCCCCAATATTCTCATTTGTTTGATGTTTCAGGATACTCAATGAACTTCTGCTTCTAATAATTTTCTTTTTTCTTTGTAAAATTCAAAGGACCCCTGTGCAGAACTGGGATCACTTTATTGTCAAAGCCGTTTTGCGAAAAAAAAAATGGTTCATACACCTTCCCTCTCCTCAAAGATTAGGCATCTCTTCGTATCAAGACGATCGCTGGTTTCTCTCAGCTGACATCATTTTCCCGTATTTTATCCCAGCAATAAGTCTAGCGATCGAAAAACTCGTAGCGATTGTTTTTGAAGTGGTTGTAACTACTTAATTTACTAACGTCAGGTGCTCGTAAGAGCGCGGAACACGTGATAGTGCAATGGAGAAACCAGGGCCAGGGCTACACAGTGGATGTGTTACCTTGCTTCAGCCCTGTCCTACCAGATTGTTGCGGGTCGCTTCTAATAATCGACTGTGAGCACCAACCCCGGAATCGGGTTCTTCTGAGTGGTTTCGGACGATTCTTTCGCATTGCTGCGGCTAACTTACAAAGCTATCTCACAAGGGAGTACAGTTATGCTTGAAAGTGCGGTATCGCACGACTTCTTGTCTAGTTGACGTGAGAGACACAAAACGTCGACACGCAATAGGGTACGACTGCTGTGCACATAACTTGTAACGCCACTTTCACCATCGAAGTAACTATACAGGAAAAAAACCAATAAAAAAATCACTTCGATCGAGTCACATATCAGCAAAGTTTTCGCAGCCCAGACAGAGGACGTGGATACGAGTACCAGGGCGGAAGATACCCAAGATGTTCCTCGATAAGCAGGAGCTGGCTCTCGCCCATCACCTTCATGTACACCAAAATATGAAGTCATCTTCAGTCCCAACCTGACTGGAGAAGACCTTTGGAATTCATGTCACCTCCAAACAGCTGCGAAACTTCTAGTGTGGAGTCAGTCACCGGATAGCTACCTGGAGAGCAGTGTTTTTTCCTCGATCTGGAAGAGCTCCATCATCGAGCAGCTCCGATAACGTCGCTACGGTCCAGGACATCATCTTCACCGCAGTCGCCAAGGCACGGATTGATGGTATAGGCCGGACGTACCTGGAATAGAAAGACCTGTATTTTCTTCGTGAACTCCGGAATGAAGGTGATCGCTGGCGGTACATTCGCAGCAAGCTCCGAGAAGAATATTACCTTCTTGGAAACTGTGTGAACATTCAGTTTCAAAGATGGAAGAGGTTCTCAGTTGAAGCGATGGTCTACCGGCGCTCTACTCTCGTCATCGTCATGAGATATTGACACTCTTTGAGAAATCGGTGGATAATGAGTAAACCCGTTCGTCTGTGCTCTATCTGGGGAAATTTCTGCAGAATACACCCCCCCCCCCTACGCCTAAGAACTTCCTCCGCTGGTACGGCTCCCTTTTCCCATCCCCTATCCTACCATCTTCCTGGAATTCTCTCAATTTTCTTCCACTTTCCGGAGCTTTTTCTGAAGATTTCTTTACTTATTTCCTCCACTTTTCTGTAATTTGGAATGAACCCCTCAAAGTTGCTAGACAGCAGAAATGAAAAATCATCCTATTTTTCAGGCGTAATATGCCCTTCTATTGTGGCCGTTGCGAATATTCCCCAAAAACGAAAATTCATTTGTTTCTTTCATTCCTTTTTTTCTCGGTTTTTGGGCAGTTCTAATTCCCAGGGTATTAGTTCAGTTTAATTTAGTTTTTGCATCGCCAATGGTTCATGCGGCCGCGCAAAAAACCCGGCTTATACTCCAGAAAACCCCAGGGTGCATGAAGGAGACACGTAGTTATCGGCTGGTTTTACGGCTTTGTTATGAAACTGTACAGTTTTGCAGCAAAACACCCATTATCAGTTAACCTTCAACCCCATAATTCTTTGACGTGACTAGAAATTCATTTGAACAAATAGGCAGAAACTCTGCAGATAGTCGCTTTGGGGACCAGGAGACGTTCTATCCCAGGTTCTTCCTTTTGAGGTCACTTTCAATGACTTGGAAGTTGGTCCCACACTGGACTTTTCTTGATTCTTTGTTCATTCTGAAACCCGAGGACCTGTAGATCCGTCCGGAAGACTACAGCTCATCCTAGTTGACATTTTCATTAACGGCCCATTTTCCAGCTTCTTTCTAGTCGTTTCCGACTTCTTGTACACTTGGATTTCACTCAAAAGAGCGATTGGTCTAAAATTGTTTTTCATGAAGGGACGATAAATTCTACAGAACCACCTAAAGGCACATTCCACGACCGCGGTAAAGGCGGAGCTGGGCCGATCTAGTTCTTCCTCAGTGGTGCGCTGTCTTCACTTTCGAAAGAGCACGTTGTACATTGGGGATCCCCAGCGAGGGAACGTATTTCGTGGCTGAAGGGAGATCGG
>MU915047.1:0-16692 GCA_036418165.1 Cooperia oncophora
ATGATCAAGATTTTTCTCGGGTACTAAAAACGTCAAAAGGAAACAGTCGGACCGTTGCATGTGGAATTCCAAGAAGGACAGGCACAATGCGGCTACAGCAACGGCAAAGGAGCTGCAGGACCTTTCTCCAGGGCACATCGTTGTTGGGAATCCCCAATAGGGGGGGGTCGTATTTGGCCGCCAGGAGAGGGGGTCGTATTTGGGCTGGGAAAATTTATTTTGATAGTTGATTTTTCTCGCTTCACGGACGTTGTAAAGGGGGGGTCGTACTTGGTCATTGTTGGGAGGGGGGGGGTCGTACCAACCCCAAAAAAGGGGGGGGGTCGTACAGACTCGACTAAAATCCCCAACCAGTGATGTGCCCTGATGACAATATCGTGAAGTTCACTCTGATGAAGGTGCGTAGTCTCTACTAGGCGGATCTTCCCCATACAGCGCGCGCAAGGGTTCTTGTATTGCCCATTGTACTACCACCTCTTTCGGTCTTTGGCTCTTTGGCTTATCATCCTAAAGGACGCCGTTTTGTAGATTAATATAACCTCACGAGGGACCTTCATTCTTTGGTATCAAGCACCCAGGCTTCTGCCAGGGAGGGAATCCACAACTCATTTGGACCTTGCCAGCATGTACCCCACCTGGGTACCGATGGAGGTACGCCACTGGTCATTGGTAGGACTAATCACAAGAGATTAAAGAGCTGGGAAACTGAATATCGAGAAGTGTCTCAGTATTACTGGGAAACCTAATATGTAAAATTTCTCGGGAATTTCTAATAATCATTATTGCAGAGTTCCGGATTGCGAAGCAGATCAAGCACAACACCTGCCTATGTCAATGCCGGTGCGTCCCTGAAAAGATGGATCTGTTCGGTTCTCAGCCAACTGCCGTTGATTCTTCGAGAGAATCTCTAGAAGTCGACGACAGTGCAGCGAAAGACCGGCAAAAGTTGAGGACATCGATGATTCAGGAGCTGGTCACAGCTACTACAAAGCCAGTCAGCAGCACCGTAAGCAGCACTCCGAAGTCGAGTAAAACAGGCCCAGTAGAGTCAACGACCCCATCAGCAACATCAATTACGACTGCTGAGCCCAGAAAGGAGACATCAGAAGTTGAGTTCGATTCCAAGACGTCGGCAGCCGCTGTAGAACCTACACCGCTAAAAAGCACATCCGCGACGCCGGTCGACATCCATGTTGGCTACTTCTGCTTCTGAAATACGAAATGTGACTGCTCCTACCACGCCAGCTGCGAGCGACCCTTCAACAACTGCTGCTGAAGTGTTAGATTCAATAGATGCAAAAGCCTTTGTCACTAAGGAAGATATTGCTCCACCAGCTACAAGTACGATGTCATCTCCCTCTGTCCAGTTTACTCCAAGCGCGAATACTGAGACTACTACTGAGCTGGACACACTTGAGACGACTTTACTACAGCACACAACCGAGTTTATCGAGTTGTCTACGACAACTAGCCGGAGCACATCGGATGAGGTAGATACGACACCATTAACAAGTGCAGAAGCCTCAGCCACTACCACCACTGAATCAGGCGTTACTGGTGGAACAACAACTTCCATAGAGGAGACGACTTCAGAAGCGAAACCAGACCACCCTATAACAACTCAGACTAGTGAAAGCTTCACACCTACTAAAGCTAGTACCGAAGCCTACACATCGGAGGAGTAGATACGACCCATTAACAAAGTGCGAAGAAGCCGCAGCCATTAGCATACCTGAACAAACCTTACTAGTGGAACAACACCTTCTATAGAGGGTGCGACTTCAGAAGTGAAATCAGACCATGCTGCAACAAGTCAGACTAGTGAAAGCTCTACACCTACTGAAGCTAGTACCGATGCCACTACCACATCGGAGGAGGTAGATACGACGCCATTAACAAGTGCGGAAGCCTCAGCCATTAGCACTACTGAACCGAGCCTTACTAGTGGAACAACACCTTCTACAGAAGCTAGTACCACTACCACGGAAGATGCACAAATCGCTTCCTCCACAACACCCATGCTCACCACGATCTCTTCACCCGAAGTTCCGACCACCACCACTGTTCTAGTCACAGAAACTGCCTCGACAACACCAGTCTCCATGACAACTACTACAACTTCACCAGCTCCCATAAGAACTACTACCACTTCACCATCGTCAACTACAACTGCTACCACTACCCTAACAACAACAACAACCCACCTCCCCTTCTACGGCTACAACAACCTTACCTACAGCGTCTTCGACCACTTCAGACGATAGTCCAACAACCACTACACCAGCTATCTCTTCAACTACCTTGTTTTCAACTGCCTCACTGGAAACCACGACCGTAGCCTCTACTTCGGCACCAGAGAGTGCTACGGGGAGCACGAAATCGATCTCTGAATCCACTTCAGAAACCAGCAATGAACCTTCAGCCGTTTCAAAGTCCATCGAGCCAGCTGTTACGTCGTCAACAGTTCTCCCGGAAACCTCAACCGAACAGAGCGCATCATCAGCTGCGGAAGCCTCTCCGTCGACCAAGGGAGCCAAAACAGGTACATCTGAATCTATGAGCCAATTCCTAAGTTTTTTAATGTTTGTTATTCTACTCTCTGAACATGCTAATCCTACCGTACTTACATTAAGTTCTATCTTATGTGATTGTTTAGGTGTGTCAGCAAGTGAGGATGGACCCAGTCTCAAAGTAGAAGATCGAGATGAAGCATCCGACTCCACGTCGAACAGGACAACCCCGGAGACGCTAATTGAGAAAGTGGAATTCATACAGTCACGTAAAGATTTACCAGAAAGATGGAAAGGGCTTATTCAACGGCTGAAGAAAAAACTGGAAGCGTTAAAAGCTCAGAAAGAACGCTTGAAGTCACTTTCTACGAGCACAACGCCTTCATCTTCGCACGATGAAGAAATAGTGTCCATTGAAAGGACCACAGTCACCAATTCTTCACCTCATATCCTTGAATTCGAGTCTATCTCTACCACGACAGAAAGAACCAAATCGGTCACAGACGAAAGTGCATTTGTAACAGCCTCGCTTGGAAGTACTTCTACTCTCAGTTCGGAATCAACAACCACACAACCTGAGAAAGCTACAATCGCAACTACTACGACCACTGAAGAAAGAAAAGGTGGCAGAGGTCACGGATGAGCTTCCAATCACCACAACTGAGTCGACATCGTCAGAGCACATAGGCGGAGTTTTAGACTCCTCCGCTATTGGTGTGAGCACGGACGCTACAAGCGAGAGCGACGATCGCAGTACATCTGTAGAGGTGACAGAGATCATAACAACATTATCTCCTGCAGCAACGAGCAGCACAGCTAAGGACGATGAGTCGTCTTTCGTAACTAGCGGAAAGGATGTGGAAGGAGAGTTCAACGATGATGACTCGCCTACAACTGTTACTGCCCAAGACTCAGCTGCTTCCACTGAGAAAGGTGACGGTGCTGAAGATCGTCAGGCGACGACTAGTGAAGAAGTGTCTACGGAAGTCACAGAGGTAGCTGAGCCTGAAAGCACCACCGTAGCTTTTAGCCGCGATCAAGCAGATGAAGTTACAAAGGACAGCGAACAGGAACAACGGTCTACTGCGCCGGAAGTGACTTTCACCACAACGCAGCCATCTACTGCAATATCCAAAGAAACTACTACAGCGTCAGAGAGCACAGTGCGTAGTACTCCAAAAGATATAACTACAATGACGCCCAGTTCCACGCTAAGCTCACCTTCTTCCACACAAACCAGCAGTACTAAGGAGAAACCCACAGAAAGCAGCCCAACATCTGTTCCCGATGCTACTACTGAGACAGGGGTGACATCTGAAACAGCTCCAGACCGTATACCCGAAAACGCACAGAAAGTGGGTAGTTTTCTAATTCTAAATCCGGCAGCAATATCTTCCTCAGAAGAATCAAGCGACAGACAGAAGTCATCCGGCTCATCGAAATCAGTAGAGGGTGAGTCTGATGGAAGTTCAGGATTGACATTTCTATCAACAGGCGCTCCTTTCAGAAACAACATTTTCTCCATTGCCTGCAACTACTTCTTCTGGCTCCCTTGCTTTCACAATGTAAGTATCTAGAAGAATCAATTTCAATAAAAAAAGAATGGAAGAATGTTATCGGAAAACTCTTTTAAGTGGAGAGTCTCCTTCGCAAACCAATCTATTCTCTTCTGTCATAAAAAGCTTCGTCGCAAAAACATCGCAGGAAACCCCAACGACAAGGAGTATTGAAACCACGTAAGTGCATTTGTATGACACATTGATTAGTAAATCAAGTAAAAATGAAACAAAGCAACCCCAACAAAGAGATCCGGCCATTCGCCTAGAACTGTTACCACAAACATTGTGCGTGAAAATTCCGTCTTCGTACTCAGTAATGGAAAGACTCTCAACCGTGACCTGACCATACGCTAGAGGAGAGGGGACCTTTTCGTGCCGGTGCTTGTGGCACACTCCACATGTATTTCCATGTAGAACGAGTGGGATCTGTATTCTGAAGTTAAAGCTAAATGGCGCGATGAATTGACAGGGGGTACAGGGTCAGAATGTCGTGCTCCTTCCTCAGCAGGCGCTGCCTGGCACCTTTCCCAACCAAGAGCGCCTTCATAGCGCCTGACGAAGGTGCATCCTGCCCATCGCAGCCACCTGCCTACAAATGGCCGTACAGTCACATCGACGCTGGTACTCTTATCGCTTCATTTATGAAGTACAATTGATATGAAGCGTTGCTACATGGATATATGAACACATACGTGCAGCCGTATCTACCGAAGCGGTTGATGGCACGATGCCAATGAGAATTCCTTCCTGAATGCTTTCCGTATACTCGTCCAATGCTGTGCAGAACAAAGGTTTCTGCGCAGGTTTCTGGTCATTTGCATTCGCTTTTTCGTCATTTTTCCCCACTATATAGCACCCCTGCTACACTTTTTGAGCAAGTACCAAATTATCTTGCGTTTAAATTAGCCCTGCGAAATTGACGGCTTTGCTTTGCCACCGTCGGGCGTTACTCTGCAATTTTATAAAGGCGCTTCCATGCGCCAATGCGTAAAACAGTGTGCGGGAGAAACTTCTTTACCCCGCTCGCAGGAGGTTCCGCAAATCCTGAGAAAAGATTTGAGTTCAACGCCCCAAGACGCGTGCGCATACTTACGCATACCATTGCAAATGGCCGGATCGACCGGTTGAAGTTCCCTTAGAAACATCAGGACCATTCATGCTGAAAATCGCTCAATAATGTGCAAGCAGTGCAGGAGTAGGGTTCCTACGCTGATGCTCGGTATTGGATATGCCGCGTTTTCCGCTTCCCTCCGTGATTGTTGAAACGGATGACCGTGTTTTAATCACCCTGACATTATGTACGGGACAAGTAGAAAACGGTTCCTGAAGGCAGAATTCTCATTAAATTGCATGAAAATTGAATTCTCATAGCATAAGGGTCTAGAAGCTGCTTGTCCTTCTCGTTGGTGGGCTACATTGGCAAAGGAGTGGCGCACCAGTGAAGGAAGAACAGTAGTCCAAGTGACTCGTTCATACGCTAGACGTGGTATGTGTGCCTTCACTTGGGCAAAACACTGCTGGACTAATTACCGTAGCCTAACTCGGGATAATTATTCGCTAAAATGAAATTCGTATGGTGTGCACTACTCGAGATGGCAACTAGTCTTCCATGAATTGTGAACTTTTGTGCTTTCATTTTAGAACTGAGGAACAGTTGTCGATGCAGAAGACCGACGATTTCGAGAAACGGATAAGGGAAGAACGAATCCGTTTTGAGCAGGTGAACATTGATTTTGCCGTTTCTTAAGGCCAATTTGTATGGATATTAGTTAGTCAGGACTAATCTCTCATTAAGCTTCGTTGACGGATTCCTTATGGCTTCTTACGGGAATACGTATGGTTCGTGTTCGGGTATCACTAGTAATGCGTCGCGGCTAGCGCAGTGGGGGTTTTAAACGAGGGTAATTCACACCGGGGCCAGATCTATTCAACGTGCCAGGGCTTCCAAGTCAACTAGCTACTGTTAGTTTTCTCGCAGTGGGTCAACTAAGAAGTAACGAAATACACCCTTCACTGTAGAGAAGACAGACAAGACAAGCGCAAGTTGTTGCCCGTAGTCCCCGGCGCACAATGCGCAGATTCTCGGTGGGCATCAGTTTGTCGATTGGAGCAGCTGAACTAATTTTCTTTCCCTTTCCCTTCAGGTTGAAACTGCCGAGTAGGACAACTCGTCTTCCGCCTACGCGGCGTCGCATGTCACGCTCAGTGCGGTATATCACACTTGTCTTGTCACCAGGCAGCTCCTACCGCTAGGGATAATTTTCTAGGACATACGATCCCCTAACTCCCATCTCCTCTGACACGATTCTCCCTTCCCCATACTACCGACCAATTTCTCAGATTTTCCCAGACTCCACCACTTTTTCCATTTTTTCCTGAATTTCCCGAAAATTCCCTAGTTTTCTCCGAGATTTTGCTGTCGAGCGGGAGCGGAGTTAAATAGCACATGTGAAACGGGAAAAACCGCGAAAAGTCACCAAGCGGGAGAATTTTTTTCCAACGCCACAAGTTTTCTCAGAGGCAACTACGACTTCTCCACCCCCTCCCCCGTCCGTCCGCTGGGGATTGAAATCATTTTGGGTGCTATTTGATTTTGGTGCGACATAAGGTGCGACGTGGTCTGCTTGTCGCATAACCGCCGTGTGTACCGTATTCTCATATGTTCTCATATGGGTTACCGTCATTTACTTACCCGTTCTCCAATATTTTGAAAGAGGATCCTTCACACTTATTAGGAGCGCAGGTCCGCCACCGCTTAATGTGCTTTCACTCCTTTAAAACCAAACCTTTTCCATTTTTCCCCAAGAACCAGAAAGAGTGGCGTCGAGCTAGTGAGTCGTCACCAATAGTTTCTCAATTACTGGTGTCAATGAATAGTAATGGTTTAGTACTTTTGTTACGGCACCAGTTTGAGAGATTGGTGGGGGGGGTGATTAGAGGGCATGGCGCAGATGAAGATGAAACTTCAAAATCGGGAACAAGATTATACCAAATACAATCCTCGTACTTAGCGAACAAGTACGACCCCTGAGGGGATTCTCCCAGTGATGCTGCATAGTGGCCGAAAACTGGACTCTGGCGTTTCGCCTAGTAATTCAGCTCTTCTTCGCTGGTAAATCAAATAGCACCCAAAATGATTTCAGTTTCAAAGGGACTATTCGCTCGTTTTTGGGTGCCCTTGTAGTACACAGTGGAGTTAGGAATTGTTCTCAGTATTACGCAATGCTCTTACATTGGAAATCACGTGATTGCAAATTGCACAGTATTCCTTTTACCGGTGAAATTAAGGCCAGGCATCTTCGTGAACAACAGCAACGACTAGAACAACAACAGGGAACAGAAACTGATCGAGTCTTGCGAGAAGAGCTCAAGAGGAGAAGTGAAGAAATGCAGAGACAATTAGAAGAGCAAAAAGCTACCGAATTGAGGCATCAACGATTGTTTGAAGAACAGCAACGACTTGAGGAGGTTTGCATATGCAGTAATGAGCAAGATAATATTATAAGTTTAGGAAGTAAGGGTGCATACAGTACCCAAAATTGCGCGTGAAATTAAATGTGTCGAGCCCTGGATGCACACAATAGGGGACCACATGGCGGACCACAGCCTCATCAAGTGCAGTATGGTATCCTGTTCGCGCGTGGGATCACCTGCTGGAGCCAAGCGTGTTGCAGCCTCACTCCGGAGCTCCTCCCTCCATACGAGTGCGAGCGAAAGAGATGAACCGCACATCAATCAGCTCGTGCAAAAGGCCAATAACAAAGGCTACTTAACGTTATCAAACTTGGAAATGAGCCGGGTTACTGTACGCGCTTCACGGCGCGGCATCAGGGCGGGCCATATTTGTCTCAACGCAGTAAATTTCGGGGTACTGTATGCACGCTGGATTCTGAAAATCTTTCTGAAAGTTATTATCTTGTATAAACTGGCACCCCTGAGCGCAAGGTTTCCAGGAGCGTCTGCGAAAGATCGCCGAAGAAAAGCAGCCGCGAGCGGTCTTGCAGAATTTGACGGCTCCACAATTGCTATCTGCATCACGAGACCACAACAAAACCAACCTCGTACAGGTTAAGCGCCATCACAGGTTTTAGGGAACCAATATGTGTAGTAGATTTTTTTTTGTAGTACCACTCAGTACTATTAATTCTCAGTCATTATTGGTATTTAGTGTGCTGCAATTAACAAGTTCACTCGTGTATTCCACATAACTAATCCATCATCATGGATTGCCAAAAATTGCCAATTTGCAAAAAGGTGAGTCGTTTTTGATTTCCGAGTGGTTCAACTGGGATATAAAAGGGTCGTGGCTGAGTATTTCATTTGAACATGGCATATTTTGGGAATAATTCGATCTGAGACAACTGTCATTTTTTTGTGGTGCCTAAAGGCATATGTACAGTTTCTGTCGCTGCACACATAGGGGCGTATGAGGGGGATGGATTCGGGCAGCCTTGGCCCGTTTTCCACCAATAGTTGTCGCTTGCCTGCTCTAGCAACCGGTGAAGACCAGAGCTCTTCGTCGTGTCCAAAGCCATCCAGCAAGCCTACCCCGATCGCTCCTCGTGGTCTGCCTGAAAATGATACCCAGCAAAAGCGGTCGCCACTTCAAACAAGGTGCACGGCCACGCCCTTTTCATATTTCGGTTATGACCTATAGGTATGTCAATTAACGATGTTTTAGGTACTTCCCACAAGCTTCTTGTCCGCAGATTCAATCATTAATTGAATCATGTTTTGTAATGATAGTTTAACGTACTTTACCGACTCTACGAACGACTCAGTCTCATACAAATCAGGAATTTATTTATTCTCTTTAAGCTTTTTTTTGTTGCACAGCTCATTGATCTGTTAATATAATACCGCTGCATTCCTCAATGTCTACGTGTGATCTATCAAATATTATCATTTTACTCGGTGCCTTGTACTTCATTTACATGTACTTGTTATTATAATATAAATTACTGCAGTTAAATTGCGAAATAGCCTGATATAAATGGAAAAAAAACTTTGTCAAGATATGCGCAATAAAAGTTCGAAACCTTGTTTAACATAAATCTCAGTGGCCAGTGAGACCGTCCATGAGATCTACTGTAACATAAATCAGCAGAAGAGCACCAGACAGGCTATAGCGTCTATCTGTGGGTCTGATTGTGACTGTGCCGGAAACTCGGCATCACCTGAAGAAGAGCAGTTCGAAGAACGGCTTAAAGGAGCGGTGCGCGATGACCTATGAAAATGCAAGAGGTTACGTGGGAAGGTAGTGCGGTCCGAAGTGAGCAACCCTGCGCCAGTTTCGCGGCGGAAAGTTGTACATTAAAGGGATTAATGCGCGCAAGTTGCTTCAGTAGTACATCCCTTTTTCCAGTGACTCCGCCTCCAGACTCCGCCTCCAAAGTCGGCCTTCCAGCCAAAAGTAATGCTCCCGGGCAAGTATCATGGAGTGGATGCATTCAATGTCTCTTGTAGAGTCATAGGGTTCATTACTGGGAATCAGCCGACGGGAATTGTCCCAGCGCGCGGTCTTTTACCTCTACAGTTGTTTGAGGCTAGAGGAGGCCTGACGAATGCGTTTCCAACGTTCCCTTTGGCATTTTCTCTTCATAGATGGTTCACTTGGCGAATTTTCTTCCACATTTCTGCAAAATCACCTAGGCTTTTTATCGCGGACCGTGCCTTTAATAGTGGGTAGGGCATGAGTCAAGGTGTAAGGGACACACATGAACTGTTGAGCCCCGCCCACTTTTGGAGGAGAGCGCGCTTTAACCGAGAGCCGCTTATTTCGCAAATTCGTAACTCGATTTCAGATGAGTCCGGAGAGCGGAAAAAATGAGGTAGACACACCCCCATTGGACTGAGCGTACCGTAAATGAGCGGCGCTCGCTACAGAAATGGAAAAAAATTTGTGACTTGGTTTCGAATGAGCCTAGAGAGCGAGGAAAGGGGGAAACACTATGATCCTACTATATCACGTGAAGAGTCAGTTCAAGTGGAGGGAGTCAAGGGTAATTTGGAAAGGGCATAGACCAAGCTGGAAAGAAGACACATGAGCTGACCTAAGTTCTGCCCTCTTTGGGAGGAGCATGCGCTTAGCCAGGAGCTACTTATTTCCCAAAATTCGTAACTCTGTACCATATAAGCCCGGACAGCGGGGAAAGAGGGAAACAGTATGAAATGGGTACGTGCATGAAATGGGGGCCCTCCACCCTTACTGGAGAATGGACGGCGCACTCCGGAAACCTCAAAAATAAACATACTAAAGCGCCCCCAATATTGTTAGTTACTGGGCTACAAAATTGTACAAAACCACAAATGAGATTAGCATCAACAACATCAAAGTATGAGCAAGTACCAATGATATCCTGATTTTCAAGTTGAGCTCGCCAGTCGTTGGAAAATCTATAAATTCTGCAAAAAAAAAACAACAACAACAACAAAACGTCACAACAGCGATTAATTCCGAAGGCGGATCGCCGCATGTAACTCAGCAAACTACGTGTTCCAGTGCAGGTTGGACAGATATGAATGGAAGTTGACGTCTCACAACGCGGATGTCGACTTCGAATAATGCTGGTGGCAGTTAATCCTACGACAGTAATGAATATGCTCCTTTGCTTGAAAAAAAAAGCTAAATTTAACAACAAGTACCGCACGAAGTTCACTGGGGCTCATGGATTCGGAAATATCTTAGCTGTCGGGAGGACCCTGTTGAGGACACCTTCTCTCTCTATTTTATTGCTCAGTAGTCACTCAGCTGCCATCGACGCTTTTGTTTCTGGACCCCGTTGTTTACGAATTGCAGAGTGGGTTCTGAGTTGTTTTTTTCACATAGTTTGGGTAGGGCTTTTCAAACTGAACCACTACTACTGCCAGCAGGACACATCCTCGGTTGGGGGTCTTGGTCGAGTCGGTACGACCCCCCTCCCCTGAAGGTGGTGTGAAGCGACCTCCCCCCCCCGCTCCTAGCTCCCTTTTCATCGAGCTTCGAAGGGGTGGGAGGGAAGGCAGTGCATATGAAACAGGAAATACCACGAAAAATCAACAACCCCTATCAGGAGGCCGCAAGGCAAATACGACACCCCCTTCCCTCCCTTACGGCGTCCCCGAAAGAAGGAAAACCAACCATCAAAGAAGTTTTCTCACGTTAAATAAGACCGCCCTCCCCCAGCAACTAAATACGACCCCCTCCCTCCAGTTGGGGTATCCCAAAGATGATTCCCTGACTGCCAGTATCAAGAATATCTGACCAAAGGGCTAGCACAACATTTAAGAAAGAAAAGCAGTCGAGAGGACCGAGGACCGGGAAATCTCGAAGAATAGCCTAATATCGTGAGAAAATCTCACCTGCGAAAAAGGCAATTGACACCAAGGCCGCGAATGAACACTTTCTTAACAATCGGCCTTACACTCGACTTGGGTTGGGGACGAGTTTCCTGTAAGTAGAAGACCGTTTTTGAAACAACTCGAGGCAAACTCAACTAGCCTTCATAGTTTCTGACTCCCCCGAGATTTGGACAGAGGATATTGCGAGATTGAGTTCTATTTGGGTCTCTAATAATGCGAAAAATTCTTCAGTTTTTTGGTGCTATTTCAGAGCCTACGAAAAGGTTTAAAATCCCATTAATAATGAATGGAATCTGATGAAAACTAGGTCGTATAAGGTTAAACTTAAGTGATGACTGACAGATGTCAGACAAAAAACCTTAGAAAAACGATTATGTTCGTTGCAGCACACGAAGCTGGATGGTGTTATAGATCTGCGGTGTTGACGTACAACCCAAGAGAGCGCCATCATTTCTATAGTTTGAGATCCGCCGGGTGGCAAAGGTGCTCACGCAAACATGCCAGTTCTTTCCTGTTTTTATTCTCGCACAGTGAGTGAGATTCTCTTCTTACGACAAATTAGAAAAACCGGCGAAACGAAATGCTTAAGTTACATGAACTTAAGTGTGCTTGTTAGCATGACAAACCCAGCTATCTATATCAATTCACAAAGAGTCACTTGAGTCCATACCTTCATGAACAAGAATTGCCTGGGATCGGCACTTTAATCGCTTCTCAATTGATGAATGGGAAAATCGGTAGAATTCCAGTGTATTCTCTCGGGGATATTCTATTGCTATGACTGCCGGATAGTTTGCTGGTGTGTAGCACAGGTTCAGGTGCTTTCCTATCGGACATTTGACCCCCTCCCATGTAGTGAGTACTTTCAGTAGTATCTGTTAATGAGATTGGACCAACTCTTTTTACCTGGAAGATACGGCGCAAAAAGGTGTCAAAACTTCAAGCAACACTGAGCGGTTCTACCTCCATTCCCACATAATTCTACTGAAACCTTCCCAAAGCTAGTCAATAAATGATACAAGGGCCGCACTCTTCCCAAATAATCGTTACATTCCAAGAATTGACCACCCCCTTCCCCGCCACCCCCTCCCCCCCCTCCCAATCGGACTGGAGAACTGGAGATTTCAAGGCAGTTGGCACGATAGGTCGATAAGACGAGTAGTATTAATGCGCTTAGCAGGACGGGATTCCACGCCCCTGAGCAGACGCTGCGTAGTGCCTCTTCCGAGGGAGCTGCCCTTATGGGGCTCTATCAGACTGCACCTTTCGTCTATTTGTGGACGCCCCCAGCGCCCACAAATGGACGAAAGTACCTGATGCTCATATTGCTTCCTTTCTGAGCAAAATTTCAAGCGAAGGGATTGGCATGAAACGGAAGCGTTCATTCGCGGCCTTGGTGTCATATGCTGCATGGATAATACTCATGCGGAAGCCGTCTTCATCATAGCTGTTGCTGGCACCATGCCAGCTGCAAACTCGTCCAAAACGGTTTACTGAGTCGTGTAGAAAAAAGGCTTCCTTACAAGTTTTCGATCGTTTCACTTCGTTTTCGCTATTTTCCCCACTATATAGCACCTGCTATACATATATGCATAGAATTTTAGGCCGAGTGCCAAATTATATGATTTTAACAGCGCAGCCATTGTCTTAGGTATCACCTGAGGTAACTGGAGACGCAGCCGTGGGACTTCTGAGGAACGATGCCAAGAAATAAAAGGAAAGTAAACGCTTCATAGATGACTAGGGTGGCCGTGGTCATGGCTATCCGCTGGTGTAAGTTTCAAATAATCTGGACGATTTCCATAGGAGTTTTGGTAAAGCAAGGGCTTGCGAAGGGAAAACTCGTCACATAGCTTCGACCAAAAATCAGGAACGGGATTCTACGTATTACTGTTACTTGTTTGAGTATGAAGGCAGCAAAAATATCTAGAAATATCCCTAGTTGACTCACTTGCTCGTAGTGATAGTGGCAATCGTACATAGGTGTGTGTTAATGAATGGCTATTCATATTTGGAATAACACCTACACGAGAATTCTCCACAACTCACTCTCTTTACTGGTGCTCTTTTCAATAATTCTTATGCAGCACAATCTTAGCAAAAATGCTGTCTTTTTTTCTTTCAAAAATTTTATATGTTTGCAATAAAACTTAAAATAGAGTCAGTTTTCTCCGACTATGTCCATTACTGATAGATAAATCTGGTTCTCTTCAAAAAAAGCGAATAATGATCAGTACAAATATAATCTTTGAAACTGAGATTAATGAACTATGTTGTAAAATCTAATAAATGAGAATTATTGAGGGGGTCGAAAGCAAAGAGATAGCTCAGCTTCCGTTTCGCACGTGCCCTTAGACGGAAGCCGAGCAAAAGCATATTCCTCCTTCCGTGCTCTTCAGTAAGGAAAGGAAGAAAAAATCAATTGCAGCAAGTTTATAAGGTATAAAGTTGAAAACGATAAAGACTGAGAGGTTTAAGAATGCTAATTGATTGGATAACGTGAGTAGGACGTCGTAATTACGAAAAACTATCAGTTGATGTTACATTATAATATCCGAAAATACTACACGACACATGCAGGTAAAAAAATGTGTTACATAGACACCAATTTAAACGAAAAAGCCACTGAGAATACCTCGGACTAATCTGCTTATGCTACCGTAATCATTCGTAATAGAGTATTTGTAACATATAAGTTTATTTCTATAAATACTCTTCACTATACTAGCTATAATGAAGTCCTCACTGTAACCATTGCTATAAAGCATTCTTACCATATCCGATATCCTTCTTATAAACGTATCAAAACAAGTACAGGTGTTGGCTATCCTAAGGGTTTCTGTGTATATAACGGAAGCCTTGTTGTTAGTGGAGATATTTGAATCACTGTGTGGGAATCTAATCACTTTAAAGTTAAAGTCATCTGTTTTATTATATAAACCAGTAGTAATTTGGCCGTTTACTATATTGATTGTTAAGTCCAAATAATTACTGCCGTTAACAATTGCTAAGAAAAAATAAAAAATCTATTGCTAAGATTTCAAGTAATTTGCTATCACGTTGCACTGACAGCAAAAATATTTCTATTGACAAATTCAGTAGTATTCAACATGAAAACTCTGGAATCGGTCATGCACTCTCACGTCTTCCTGTTCCCTCACCCCGTTTTCTGTGATCTCTCATCTGTGTTGCAGTAGCAGTGTTTCACTTCTGGATTAATTCCCAGATAGTCCTTCTAACTGCTACTGTTGCTAATTTGGCCTTATATGCCGAGGAGTCCATTTGGAACCAATTTCCTGAAAAATAACAACTGGATTCAACTTATAGCATCCCTAGTGGTGAGGCAATTTCGAAGCCACGCGGACTTAGTATCTAATAGCTGACTTATCCGGGTTAAGGGTTGATGACACGATGCATTTTGTGGAATTCGCTAACCCGGCTTAATGTCAGATCTGATGAGAAGAGATTTCTGAGGGGAGGGTATGTCGACATACATATCTGAAGCGAACAGCTTTATCGCTTTATCGGGAAGTGAGCTGTACTCATCTTCTGCAATCAGGGTGAAGCCCTACTCGAGCCAGCAGAATCTGCAAAAGCTCTCACTGTGATCGAAAGTCTGTTGTGGAAGTGTTGGTTAGGAAAACGAAGCGAAATTAAATCGATTAAAGGACCATTAATCCAAGAACACGCTGCAATTTTCACTATCACAGTTCCAATTTGCTGGTGCTATCGCCAAGTCTTAAAGGCAGTTGGCACGATGGTTTCCTACTTAGCCTAAAATGCTAGTAGGGCGCTGTATAGTGGGGAAATGGCGAAAGAACGGAGTGAAACGGTCAAAATCCTGCGAAGAAAAAGCCTCCGTTCTCAGTGACTTGTAAATCGATTTCGGACGAGTTTCCCGTAGGCATCTTACCAATCACCGCTACCGAAGATACGGCTGCATATGTGTACCCATGTATGCATGCAGCATCACGGCCGCTTCATACCAATCCCTTCGCTTCATAATTTGCTTAGCAAATGAATGAATACGGGCGTAGGCGGGCAGAAGTTTTGGGACGTGAAGTTGTGGCTTGATAGGGCCCTTATAAGGGCACCTTCCTCGGGGAAACCGCTATGCAGCGCCTGCCCATCCTGCCAGGAGTATTGATCCTAGTCGTCTTGGGGGATTTATCGTGCCAACTGCCTTTGATAGTCCTAATCACGAACTACCTGCTTTCCGAATTTTAAGCAAAATATCTTTCGATATTTTCCTACCTCTTTCGCATCAAAAAAGCAGTCTATGGTATTATCATAAAATGCCAGTATATCATCTTATTTTCTACAGTTGTAATTAAAAGTTAGACTTTTCTTTAGTAAATTGTAGTAGCACCGCATGATGTAGAAGTTAAAATGTTTTCTGAAGACTTGAGGATCTATAATCCAGTTATGTCTCCTCATCAACTTCAGTTATAATACAAACGGCAGTAGATGTTATAGCGCAGTGATCTAGCTTGAACATTTCCTCTATCTGCTATAAAAACGAAAGTGCTTTATTCGAGTGATTCCATTCCTAACATTCACTACTACATTCATATTATTGGTTTTGAAGCGGTTTATTCTGTAGAAGACCTGGGTTTTCTTGTCAACAATGAATTTTATTCCGGAGACCTTGTGAGCAATCTAGTAGCTGAAGTTGAACAAAGAGTTTTTCTATTGATTAAGTCGCTCATTCCCAAGAATGCGTTTGTACTTATAAAGGCGTGCAGAACTTATATGCGTTCAGTATTCGAATATGGGACAAGTATTTACTTTCCTCGCAAGAAGATGCTGATTGACAGACCAGTGAAAGTGCAGAATAACTTACAAGGAAGGTTTTCCTCAGAGCCCTTGGTTTCACAACAAAACATACGTTGAGGTCTACTTTGGAACGAAATGCTCAATTTGGACCCAATGTGTGTGAGGCTTAAGAGAAACGACATTCTCATGGCTAACAACATCCTTAACAAGCACATAGATCCAAACAAGCAGCATTTTATAATACTGCGCCCTTCTACGACTAGAGGTTGGGAGTTCAGTTTTTGTTTTCTTTTGGTTTTTTTTTGCAAATTTGTCACTTTTCGTGCTGGCATGGAGGTTTTAACAATGAGCAGAGCTTTGCTGATATCCAATCTTTCTCCTCGTTTAAAAAGTCGGTTTTCCAATTTTTGCAGTGTGCGGAACAGGGCCTAGTTTGTTATTCCTTCTGCTGTTCCTGTTATTTCAGTTGCTGATTATTACTTAATGACTCGTTCTGGTTTAACGTA
>MU915051.1:6666-18655 GCA_036418165.1 Cooperia oncophora
ACTGGCAGCCATGCAATTTGAATACCAATACGTACCCTGCGTCCGCGCTTTCTGGCGTTGGGGCGCGTTTTTTAGACCCCCTTAAGTAAACCAACTTGTGAAGAATTATAACTTTCTTCAATGCGGACTGAAATGTTTATGTTGCCAAGTTCAGAGAGAAATTCAGCGTTGGGGATGGGTTGGGGATTTTCAAAATTGGATGCAAAAAGACCAAGACTGTCCTGGTTTGAACGAATATAATCTTCTAAAACTTAATTGTTTGCAAATCTGGACCCAGCGTCGAATACTAGAGGATTCCTTCTTCCCAATAACCACTTCACTTGTTTCTGAAGTTTTCGGGATTCATGAGAAAAACGCGTTGGGGATTTTCTGAGGAACACTCCGAGCAGCGCGAAAACGCCGTTTTCTGTGTACCGTTTCAAGTGGGCGTATTCGGATATCCAGAAATGCATCTAAAATGCATCCCTTCGTGGAATAGGAACAAACAGTAGTTAGTTTAGCGCCCATTAGCTTCATTTCTGGATGCGCCATGCTTAGGCTCCCACGCAGAGGTAGTGGGATGGTGCAAGTTCTACGCAATGCCTGTCTACGCGAGCAGATGTGTTTGTAGGATTTGGGGAGGTCCATGGCCAACCTACGCACTTGCTCAGTCTTGTCCGTCTTGGCGTGGCGTACCCGTCCCATCATCCGCAACGGAGAACAGGCAACCGCACGCCGTCAGATCCGTGCTCCACCACTTGCTAAGTCCGATAAAGGAGACCAACTGCTGGAAAACGTCTGATACGAACGATAGGTAGTCTTGTCGATTGTCGAGAGAAAAAAAGGTTGGCGCCGTACCAAGCGCGGTCGCTCGGACACGCCCCATCATCCGCAGCGAACCAGGGTATGAGATTGTACTGTTTAGTCATCTATGTACTTACGAAATGATGCCAACTTATTAATGTTTCCAGTTAATTTGGATTAGTTCAGTTGAAGATACATGGCACGCTCTTTTACATTGAGGGTGTATGAGACTATCAGCCCCCCAGCTGTCGATGTGTCGTGGTCCCCCAAAACTGCACGGGGTCAGAGTACGGGACCGTGGGAAAGTCGTAATTCCTTGCTACGCCGCCCGTTTTTGCAAACTCACGTTTTTACTAACACCGTCCGCGCGTGCAGCTCTCTTGGCTTTTTGCCAAGTCCTGTAATTGCGCTTTGGAATACAAGTACAACGCAATTTCTTTATAACATTTTAGGTGCTGCAAAATAAGAACCGAAGATGATGACGAGGGCTAGAACTCAAGAGCAACTGTGCTGCTTCTGCAACAGCCCTCGCAGGCCGCGCATTCCCACAAAACATCAAAATAAAACCTAAGCGTCCCACTCGTTAGTTTGAAGTATTTCTATAGCATTAGAGCCGGATTCGAGCCGGATCGCAGAAATGCACACGCGATTTTAATTTATTGCGTTTCCTTAGTTTTTTCAATTTTGTTTTATTTACATCTACATTCGTTGTTCTTCATTTCTAGCCTTTGTCATCTTCATCACCTTCTATTCGGACTTTGAAGCATGAGCAATACCTCAAATGTTAGGAAATTGCGTTTTGCTTGTATTGTCATGTTTTATTGTCATGTTGTCCGTTTTTTGTCATGTTCTGTGGGAATGCGCGGCCTCTGAGGGATATTGCAGAAGCACCACAGTTGCTCTTGAGTTCTAGCCCTCGTCATCATCTTCGGTTCTTATTTTGCAGCACCTAAAATGTTATCCGCATAAAGAAATTGCGTTGTACTTGTATTCCAAAGCGCAATTACAGGACTTGGCAAAAAGCCAAGAGAGCTGCACGCGACCGCGCCGCGCGGATGGTGTTAGCATAAACGTGAGGGCGGTGTAGCAAGGAATTACGACTTTCCCACGGCCCCGTACTCTGACCCCGTGCAGTTTTGGGCGGGGGACCACGACACATCGACAGCTGGGGGGCTGATAGTCTCATACACCCTCAATGTGTTTGAGCGTACTATGTGTCTTTAATGAAAGTTTTGTACTTTTTTTTACACATCCGGGTTCTCTACAAAGCAAGTTTCGCTATACAGGACCAGCATACTGACACCTTTGCGCTGCTCGTTACTGAGTGAAGGACTAATTACGACCCCCCTCTCCCAGCGGCCAAATACGACCCCCCCCTGTTGGGAAATCCCCACAACGATGTGCCCTGGCCGTGCACCCAAGCCCGCAGTAGCTCTCATCCCAGCGGGTATTGTTTGGAGCAGTGTAGCATTGTATAGATATGTGGAGGAGACCTCCACAGGCATGCATTCTGGTGCGGTTCTGGCGACACTGTTATCCGGATGTGAGCCTAAGTCGCGTAGAGCTGTGCGATGTTCATGTAACCGTTGAAAGAGAGGTCTCTTCAGGATACTTGAACCTCACTAAGAGTTCACCAGTTTGATAGAGAGTTCTTGAAGCTCCACGATCCGCGGCGTCCTGAGCGCTAATTTGAGCGTGGGCCACTCCTTCTTGTCGTGACGGCAGAACCTTTTCACTGAGCGATCCAGCTCAACGTATTTTCGGCTCGCCGCCTGCAGTTCGTGAAGCGTTTAGGAATATTCTTTTCAAAGCTCCACGCGCCTCCTCTCGTCTATTTTTTGCCACGTTCTATCTTGACTTCACTGATCCTTCCTCTTGCCTCGCCTTATGATTACTACCAATTGCTGCCTCGCTATCGTTTCCCTCACAACTTTCCAATTCTCCTCGATACTGTCCACACGGCAAAACGGTTTCGCAAGTCTAAGCTGAATGCTGCAGCGGTTTTAGGATTCTTCAATCTTTCCACGGGTAAAGCCCGAGAGGTGACAGTCTTTCCTCTGCCGCTTCAGCTTAATTTTGAGCCCGGCCCTTACTAAGTAATGACCTGAGCGGATATCTGCACCACGGCATGCACAAGCGTCCTGCAGAGATGTTCTGCACTTCCGGGCAATACAGATAAGGTCAATCTCAGCGAAGTTGCAGGACGCAGGATCACAATGCAGCGCGAAAAGGGGCTGTATGTATACACCAGTGTAAGTAGGAGGTTCGATGGACTTCCGCCAGCCCTTTGGCGACGGAGAGGGCACGCACTTTTGCTACTTCCCATCAAGTGTCGACCTATCTAGACAGCCTCTTCTCGAGTTGACAGGTTTTAACATGATGGCTTGACGACCTTGCTCCAGCTTCACAAGAGTTCACAGGTTTCGCCAGAGTGAGACTTGTAAACCGGAACTAAGGAAGCAATGATAGAAAAAAATGCCCGGTCGCCGAACTGCGCCTCTCTCGCCTCCTAGGCGGACGTCATGTGCAGGGTTTCGATTGCGAAACGCCGGCACCAACGGTGCCAGCGAGCATCATCGACATCATGACCGAGGATCGTAACGCTCCGCACAACGACAATCGATGTGACAGAATATGAATTTTCCTCAGCTGCGAGTTGGAAATTATTGTCAACGCGATCAGTAGTGTAGATGTAATGCGGGTACAAGTACAGCAGTGCACCAGAAGAAACAATATAACACGTTGTAAAGATGAATAGTGTTTGATCAAAAAAAAAGCAATATTGAAGAATACCGAATCTGCAATATACAAAGGAAGTGCGCCTTAATAAGTAATAATCATACAAATATAGGAGATATGGGAGATATGTCACATTTCCTCGACACCTCTAAACAGTGCATCATATACAGGGGGGGGGGGCAAAAAAAAAGACTTTTCTTCCTCGACTTTCGAGGCGCTATAAGTTACACTTTATTAAATTCTTATCGGACATTTCTACCACCATATTAAAGAGCATATCAAATACTATCATGATACTCCGCCACAGCCTTCTGGAGGAGCGCCATCGAGAGATTCTGCCACGCGACCGTCAGTGGGTGCGTGAGTTCAGCGAGATCGTTGATTTCTCCGCCACTGTAGACCACCCTATTGAACTCCGCCCGAACCAGGTAATTGAGGGGGTTTAGGTCAGGTTACCTGCTTAGATATTCCACCTTCTTCAGGTACTCAACGCCCTTCCATTCCAAGTAGGCAAGAGTTTTCCCAACGCCCTTTGATTCCATGTGGTGTCACCCAATCCTGTAGCAGTACAAAGTTTCCAAGAAGGTACGGGCGACGACATGTGGAGAGGATATTCTTCTCGAGTTGCTCGATGTAACCGCCAGCGCTCACCTTCAGTCCGGGGCCCACGAAGAAAATATCGGTCTCTCCATTCCAGGTACGTCCGGTCCCCACCATCAACTGGCGCCTTGGCGACTGAGGTGAAGATGATGTCCTAGACCGTAGCGACGTTGACGGAGCTGCTCGATTCTTCCAGATCGAGAGTACTGGTCTCCAGGTAGCTATCCATGGGTGACTCCATACTAGAAGTTTCGCAGCTGTTTGGAGGTGACATGAATTCCAAAGGTCTTCTCCAGTCAGGTTGCGACTGGAGATGACTTCATATTTTGGTGTACATGAAGGTGATGGGCGAGAGCCAGCTCCTGCTTATAGAGGAACATCTTGGGTATCTTCCGCCCTGGTACTCGTATCCACGTCTTCTCTCTGGGCTGCGAAAACTTTGCTGATATGTGACTCGGTCGAAATGTCTTTTTTTGCCCCCCCCCCTGTATACTGTTTTGGCCATAAGTAATGGCGTTTTTTTTTCAACTGGAAATTTTGTTCAAAAAGTGAAATGTTTTGCAAGCAAGTTTGATATCATCTGATAGGAAACTTCTCGTACTATAAGAATATCAGCAGTTTTGGTGAGAAATACTTTTTGTAAATTTTTTAGTCGTTGAAGTTGAAAGTTGAGTCGGCGAAAATTAGTACCTTCGACACAGCTGCCTCTATTTACGTCTATTCGAAGTGCTAAAATTGCTTAACCACTCAGTGAGGGAATCCTCATGGGACGCTTTGGAACTAAATTTAAGAACTCTGAAAAAATCTGAGAGGTGAAGGTTGGCAACCTTCACCTCGCAGATTATGGGCAGGATCACAAGTCATCGCGTCTGTTCCACTTGAAATTTTATGGTAATAGTTGAATGTTTCGCTAATGTGTTTTGTATGCTCTGATAGCAAATTTCGTGCTCTATAACACTGCAATGGAAATCTGTTTTCCATAGCTGTTTACTTTCTGTTAATTTCAGGTTATTAATACGGAATGTCAGGTCGATGAGAATCAGCATTCCCGACTTCTTCTCCCTACCGCTTTCCACGGAAGCTTCAAAGCCCCTGGAGCAGCTCAATAGATTCGCCATGGTTTGAGTAAAGCATTGAGTAACAGATTAATATTAGGACGGCTCACAATTGATTTTGAGAAAAGCAAAACCGACAACGCTGACCTTGCAGACATCCGGTCGACCCATACCTCACGATTTTTTTTGTTTTCCTGATTAAATTTCAAACACAGTATTTACAACACTATAAAAAAATATAGATATTTACAATAAACTAGTCAATAATATATTCTCCATTGTTTCTTACAACCTCCTCCCACCGATCAGCCAGCTCAGTCAGTCACCGAGAAGGCATTGAAAAGCTGGCTGATCGGTGGGAGGAGGTTGTAAGAAACAATGGAGAATATATTATTGACTAGTTTATTGTAAACATCTATATTTTTTATAGTGTTGTAAATATTGTGTTTGAAATTTAATCAGGAAAACAAAAAAAATGTGTCTTGAAATTTAAATTCAGCGAAAAAAAAATCGTGAGTATGGGTCGACCGGATGTCTGCAAGGTCAGCGTTGTCGGTTTTGCTTTTCTCAAAATCAATTGTGAGCCGTCCTAATATTAATCTGTTACTCAATGCTTTACTCAAACCATGGCGAATCTATTGAGCTGCTCCAGGGGCTTTGAAGCTTCCGTGGAAAGCGGTAGGGAGAAGAAGTCGGGAATGTGATTCTCATCCAACCTGAAAGTAAACAGCTATGGAAAACAGATTTCCATTGCAGTGTTATAGAGCACGAAATTTGCCATCAGAGCATACAAAACATATTGGCGAAACATTCAAGTATTACCATTCAATTTCAAGTGGAACAGACGCGATGACTGGTGATCCTGCCCATAATCTGCGAGGTGAAGGTTGCCAACTTCAAGGCTCTTAAAATTAGTTCCAAAGCGTCCCATGTTTTAGCCCAACCTATTGCAAATGTATAGAGCAGGTTAAGCACTTTTAGCACTTCGAGTAGACGTAAATAGAGGCAGCTGTCGAAGGTACTAATTTTCGCCGACTCAACTTTCAACTTCAACGACTGAAAAATTTACAAAAATTATTTCTCACCCAAACATGTTTTGATATTCTTATAGTGTGAGAAGTTTCCTATCAGATGATATCAAACTTGCTTGCAAAACTTTTCACTTTTCGAACAAAATTTCAATTGAAAAAACGCCATTACTTTGGGCCAACCCAATACTTTGACTATACCACTCTTTCTCATCAGCGCCCTCATGATGAGCAATAATATTTTCTTTAAATATTTATTATTATTATTATTATTATTATTATTATTTATTATTATTATTTATTATTATTATTATTATTATTATTATTATTATTATTATTATTATTATTATTATTATTATTATTATTATTATTATTATTATTATTATTATTATTATTATTATTATTATTATTATTAGGTTGTCCGGAAAGTTCTTAGCGTTTTGTGCACCTAATCTTTGTACATTCACTGCTGATTAAAAACTCATTCTGCCTTGCTTCTCAGTAGCACATCCTGTAGAGAATTTCTTGCGCTATCTGATGGTATAATTGCCGTTTCACCATTGCTTGATAAACCCTCTTTTTTCAAGATTTTTTCAAGCATGTGAAAAGAGCACTTCGGACGATTTTTTTCTTCGGCTATAAATTGGGGCAATCCGCAATCGAAACAGCTCAACAAATTAACCAGGTGGGCCCAATAGTGCTAGAGAAAGCACTGTGCCGCAATGGCTCAACAAATGTCGTTCTGGAAATTTCAGCCTTGAAGGTGAGCCTCATAGCGGTCGACCTAAAGCAATATCTGACGAGGATTTTAGGGGGATTTTGAAGGTTGACCCATCCCAAACAGTTCGAGAGATAGCAGAAGAGCTAGGCCTTGGCAAATCCACTGTTGCAGATGGTCTGGAACGCATTGGGAAGGTGAAAAAACTCGACAATTGGGTGCCCCACAATCGGAGTGACCGGCAGGAATCGGCACGTCTCGAGGTTCCTTCTTCACTGCTTTTGCGCAAAAGAATTGACCCGTTTTTGAACGGATTTGTCACCTGTGATGAAAAATGGATCATGTATGATAACAGGAGACGTTCCGGACAGTGGTTGGATTTGGAGGAACCACCGAGGTAATTTTCAAAGCCGAACCCTCGCGAAAAAAAAATTCTGGTCAGGTTTGGTGGTCATCGGCTGTTGTAATCCACTATAACTTTTCATCACCAGGCCAAACCATCACAGCAGAACCCTACTGTGAACAAACCGACCAAATGTACCGAAAATATTGTCAGCTGCAGCCAACACTTATCAAAAGAAAGGGTCCGATTCTTTTGCATGACAACGCCCGCCCACACGTTTCACAAATCACTATCCATAAATTGAACGAATTGGGAGTTGAAGTTCTACCTCACCCACCATATTCTCTAGACCTTTCACCAACCGACTGTCACCTTTTCAGACATTTTCAGAACTTTCCTGCTGAGAAATACTTCATCAAACAGGACCAGGCAAAAAAGACCTTCGCAGATTTCGTGGATTCTCGACCACCCAGTTTTTTCTTTGATGGGATTTCTCGACTGCTGCCACATTGGCAAAAGTGTGCTGATTCGAATGGTGCTTATTTGGATTAAATCCGATGAGTGTTAAGAAAGTTATGATCGTTTAAAGTTAAACACCCAAAACGCTAAGAACTTTCCGGACAACCTAATATTATTATTATTATTAATATTCCACTAATTATAATGCGGCATATCAGAGTGTGTGTGGTGTGTTAGTGTGTGCGTCTGTCTGTTTGTTCACAAATTCATAGCGATATTGTAATAAGGAGCTTGTGGGTCGGGTCAGGGTGGGGATGGATAGAGCATGGGACAAAACCTAAGGAGCACTCATGACCCATGGTAAGCCCCGCTCTGACCGACTAAACAGAGGAGACACACTCGAAATGGGCGGGGCGTACTTGTAGATTGTGGCGGTCGCTCGCCGTGTCACTGAAAAAAAGCTATAACTCGGCTAAAAGCAACCCGGAGATGGGAAAAAGTAGAATAAGGGTAGCATTGGGTTGGCGAAGCAAATGGAGGAAACACACCCGAAATGGGCGGGGCGTGCTCGAGATGGGCGCTTTCCACATGAAGGTAGGCAACTCAGCGTTCCCGAAAATGGTTTAGAGGTCGCCAGAAACTCCATGACCGAAATGAACATGCTGCCAAGAGTCATACCCCATGTTTGCGGAGCATACTCCAAGCCCGCCTAGAGTGGGCGGGGACGTGGCATTCGAACGCAGAGACCATTGCTAAAAGAACCCATAATTTGGTGGTAAAGCACTATAGATGGCGCAAAAAATGGATTATGGCCCCCAAGTGATCACATGCAGGAATGTGCGAGGCACTCCCGCTGTGGGCGGAGCGTGCCCCAAAGTGGGTGGAGCCAAATTTAAAAAAATTCGCAAACCGTTTCCAGGCGCGACCCCAGGGACATCGGGAAAAAGTATTTTACGCGTCATCGCGGGGTCATGTTTGAGAAGCGCGAGGCATTCATTGGGCGGGGCGTGCCCGAGGTGGGTGGAGCCAAATTTAAAAAATTCGCAAAACGCTTCCAGAGCACTCCAGACACCGGGAAAAAGTAGTTTAAGGTCATCGAGGGGTCATAAGTTGAGAAGCGCGAGGCATTCGTTGTGGGCGGGGCGTGCCCCGAGGTGGGTGGAGCCAAATTTTAAAAAATTCGCAAAACGCTTTAAGAGCACTCCAGACACCGGGAAAAAGTAGTTTAAGGTCATCGAGGGGTCATAAGTTGAGAAGCGCGAGGCATTCGTTGTGGGCGGGGCGTGCCCCAAGGTGGGTGGAGCCAAATTTAAAAAATTCGCAAAACGCTTCCAGAGCACTCCAGACACCGGGAAAAAGTAGTTTAAAAGGTGACGCGGAGTCGATAAAGTTGAGAAAGCGCGGCCCATTCGTCGTGGCCGGGCGGCGTGCGCCGAGGTGGTGCAGCCAAATCTAAAACAAAATTCGCCAAAACCGGTCACCAGAGACCCAGACCCGGGGAAAAAAGTTATTTTCAAGGTCCTCGAGGGTCATATGGTTGAGAAGCGCGAGGCGTTCGTGGGTTTGGGGAGCGTGGCTCCGAGGTGGGTGGAGCCGAATTTAAAAAGTCCGTAAAACGGTTCCAGAGCACCCCAGACACCGGGAAAAAGTGTTCTAAGATCAGCGAGGAATTATTAGTTGAGAAGCGCGGGGCATACGTTGTAGGCGAGGCGTGCCCCGAGGTGGGGTGAGCCGCCAAAATCCGCTTAAACGGTTCCAGAGCCACTGCAGACACGCGAATAAAAGCAGTTTAAGACACAAGGGAGGGTTATACAGTTGAGAAGCGCGACGGCCATAGCGGGGCGTGCGTTGAGGAAAGCGGGGCCAGTGCTAGAAATTTCTCAAGCGGTTCCAGAGCACTCCAGACACTCCAGACCTCCTCTGTATACAGCCGGGCTCACGCGCGTGGCTGGCGTCAGTGACTAACTGCTTCGTAGGTCAATGCATGGACCAGCACCCGGCTTTCCTCTCATCTGTCTACTTGATCAACACTCCTTTCCACCATTTCATGCACCGTCAACAATGGCGGAAATAGCAGGTATGGTGCTATTAGTGAAACTATGTTGATCATCCGTTCAGATGAAAAAAAAGCCGGATACTAGGGGGTATTGAAATGTATGGAAAAAGGTAAGCGCGGTGGAGCCGCGCTTACCTTTTTCCATACATTTCAATACCGCGCTCAGTATTCCGCTTTTTTTCATAATTTAGCAGATACCGTCTTGAAGGCTGCAGAATTTTTTAAGGCTCCACCCACTTTGGGGCACGCTCCGCCCACAGCGGGAGTGCCTCGCACATTCCTGCATGTGATCACTTGGGGGCCATAATCCACTTTTTTTGCGCCATCTGTAGTGCTTTAGCACCAAATTACGGTTTTTTACAATGGTACCTCGGGTTCATAATGCACGGAATCGCGCCCACGCTGGGCGGCCTTATGTACTCCGCAAAACATGTAGACTCTTGACAGAATGTTCATCTTCGTCATGGAGTTTTCTGCGACCTCTAAACATTTTCGGGAACCGAGTTACCTACCTTTATGGAAAGCGCCGCCCATCTCAAGCACGCCCCGCCCATTTCGGGTGTGTTTCCTCCATTTGCTCCGCCAACCCAATGCTAGCCTTATTCTACTTTTTCCCATCTCCGGGTTGCCTTTTAGCCGAGTTATAGCTTTTTTCAGTGACACGGGAAGCACCGCCCATCTAAAGTACGCCCCCGCCCATTTCGAGTGTGTCTCCTCTGTTTAGTCGGTCAGGCCCTTGTTAACTTTACTGCACTGTTTCCTCATCTCGGGAGTGCTCTGGAGCCGAGTTATGACCTTTTTCAGTGAAATCGCAAACTTTTGACGCACGCCCCGCCTAGCTGTGGCGGGCGCTACCACTAGGGTCATGGGTAGCCTCCTTGAGGTTTTGTCCAGCTCTATCCTTCGCCTAAACCCTGACCCGACCGCCACCCAAGCTCTTATTCAAATGTCTATGAATTTGCCGTCGGTGACAAAACAGACAGACACACACACACACACCACAACACACGGAATATAGCCGATTATTATTAGTAGGATAAATAATAATAATAATAATAATAATAATAATAATAATAATAATAATAATAATAATAATAATAATAATAATAATAATAATAATAATAATAATAATAATAATAATAATAATAATAATAAACAAAAATATTATGCTCATCATGAGGGGTTGGCCCATAAGTAATGGCGTTTTTTTTCAATTGAAATTTTGTTCGAAAAGTGAAATGTTTTGCAAGCAAGTTTGATATCATCTGATAGGAAACTTCTCGTAGTATAAGAATATCAAAACAGCTTTGGGTGAGGAAATAATTTTTGTAAATTTTTTAGTCGTTGAAGTTGAAAGTTGAGTCGGCGAAAATTAGTACCTTCGACAACTGCCTCTATTTACGTCTACTCGAAGTGCTAAAATCGCTTAAGCTGCTCTATACATTTGCAATAGGTTGGGCTAAAACATGGGACGCTTTGGAACTAATTTTAAGAGCCTTGAAGTTGGCAACCTTCACCTCGCAGATAATGGGCAGGATCACAAGTCATCGCGTCTGTTCCACTTGAAATTTTATGCTAATAGTTGAATGTTTCGCTAATGTGTTTTGTATGCTCTGATAGCAAATTTCGTGCTCTATAACACTGCAATGGAAATCTGTTTTCCATAGCTGTTTACTTTCAGGTTGGTGAGAATCAGCATTCCCGACTTCTTCTCCCTACCGCTTTCCACGGAAGCTTCAAAGCCCCTGGAGCAGCTCAATAGATTCGCCATGGTTTGAGTAAAGCATTGAGTAACAGATTAATATTAGGACGGCTCACAATTGATTTTGAGAAAAGCAAAACCGACAACGCTGACCTTGCAGACATCCGGTCGACCCATACCTCACGATTTTTTTTCCTTAGTAAATTTCAAACACAGTATTTACAACACTATAAAAAATATAGATGTTTACAATAAACTAGTCAATAATATATTCTCCATTGTTTCTTACAACCTCCTCCCACCGATCAGCCAGCTTTTCAATGCCTTCTCGGTGACTGACTGAGCTGGCTGATCGGTGGGAGGAGGTTGTAAGAAACAATGAAGAACATATCATTGACTAGTTTATTGTAAACATCCATACTTTTTATAGTGTTGTAAATGCTGTGTTCGAAATTTACTAAGGAAAAAAATCGTGAGGTATGGGTCGACCGGATGTCTGCAAGGTC
>MU915052.1:4478-18651 GCA_036418165.1 Cooperia oncophora
GGGGTTCTAAGCCGCAGGGCTCATTTAGAAGTGGGAAGATCTGGGATACTCACACAGTCGTTGCATGATTAAAAAATTTATCTATGGTTTTGTTGTGAAGAACTTGTGAAGAACACCTGAGAAGACACCTGAAGACAGAGGCAAGTTGCAGTCTCAGAAGTGGGGGACGGACTGTAACAGGAATAACGCTGAGCATCCACAACGAGTCCATTGACTTAATAAACAAAACGAAAACTTTACACGCTTCGACATATTCGTAGGAGATAATCTTTCGCACGGAGAGCCCTATTAAGAACTTATACCTTTCCAACACTCTGCGTAGGAGTTGGGTGCACAGCGGAATACAAAGGTGATGCCGATCGATGACGTATGAACTATTTCCTGATTATTCCGGCGAAAAGATCCGTTGTAAAAGCATTCTAAAGCATTCAAACGAGCTGAAAAAGCAACTGCGCCTTATGAGCGCCTTTTTCGTGACGCCAAAACTGCTTTGGATTCTTGCCTTTCTGATTTCACAAGGGGTCACATATGAAGGGGGTTATGGCTGTTCAAAGTCCAAAATTCGTAGATGACACTAAAATTCAACATCACAATGGGCAAATATCCCCAAAAGAGTAAGACCACTTGAGCACAGCAAATGAAAACCAGACCTAGTGCTTAACAACCCTGCTTTCCTCTTCATAAACACCACTCTGAAAAAAGTTATGGATGTTCAATACGATGACGACATTATGAGCTTGTAGCTAGTAAGTGAGCGGCCTGGGACAATATGAGCCGCCGGTGGCTCATAACTTTCTCGACACTCTTCGGTTTATCGCCGTCAGTCTTAATCAATCTTTTTTTCGCTTTTCCATAATCTGTGAAAGATGATTGTTCAACAGGGATGAACGAGAAAGATGTAGCTGCCTCCTTGAGATATCCTTACATTCTATAAAAGCAGAAGCTTTGTTGTTCGGTTTGTCGGTATGTAGGTATGTATGTATGTATGTCGGTTTGTATGTCTGTCCGTCCGCAAAGTGCTTCACAGGATTAAACAGGTTAGTGAAAGGAGAAAACGACCGCAAGACAAACCGGGATCGATCGTGAAGATTGTATGCAATGCCAATGTTTTGATTGTGATAACATATATGTGTGGAGCTCTCTTCGATACGACGGTGAAGGGTCGGTTCACTCCGGTCCTCACTTGGACTCGCTCGCGTGCAACATAGAAATACTCCTTGCTCGGAAGCACTGACATCGACCGGCGTCAGGTATGTTCAGGCTCTATTCAATTCCATTCACTTCGCCACACTTAATGTTTAGAAGACTTTCAACAGAGAACGACTCGTCGAACTTCAAGAAGGACTCAGAAGAACATTTTTGGACATCCTCGCAGTTACGGAGCTACGATGGAAAGGAACAGGGAGTATAGACCTCGAAGACTCAGATTATAAATTCTTCCATGCTGGGCCTGAAGACACACAAACCCTCTTGTTTTTTTCGTGAATCGCCCGGCTTCTATCTTCGTGAATGCTGCTTTTTTCAAGAGAAAAACGAACAGAATGTCCGTTTGGATGTACGATTTGATGCGAATTTGTATCGGTTTCTGGCGGTATATGTACCCCCTTCAGCAAGTTCCACAGCAGAAGACGACGAACAATATTGTGCACATGTCGAAAACATTCAAGCCATCATACTTGACTCCGCAAACAAGTATACACCATGCGGAGTAAGACCGACGTCGAAAATGATGCACGATACGTCGAAAATACATCCAATTATATTGAGAGATTTTAATGCACATTTAGGGAAGAAGACAAATGACATGGAAAGAACTTCGGGCAGCTGCCACGTTTTTCAAGACCAGGAATGGACGAAAATGGACCTGGAGATCTCCGAACGGGAAGACTTTTAGCTATATCGACCATATATTTGCATGCCGTCACCTTCGTTTCACTTAATGAGAACAGATAGATAGTACGAACTGATCATCGACTTCACATCGAGGAATTACGAGATACACAGGCTGCACTACCAGAATGAGAAAGAGAACACGTTCAAAGTCTTATCTAGACCGAGATGCTTACCAGATGGAACTGGCCAGAATTTGCCCTCGAACCATTCAAGATCCATCGAAACGTTATCGAGAAATATGCAGGTATATCAGGAACGCGGCATCTGTGGCTACAAGATGTACCCAAGCTCGCACTACCTTTCAACTGACACCCTATCACTAATGAGACAGCGACAGCAACTGAAGAGAGAGATGAATACGCTAACAGACCGAGTAGCATACATCGAAACTTGCAAATTGCTGAGAAGGATGACAAGAAACGATTCGTTTACATCATTGTAATCTTGTTCAGAAAGCGATTGCTACTGGTGGAAGCTTGAAGAGCAAAACCAAATGTCAGTTGGTCGGCGACAACCGACTCAGCTGCGCGACAAGAAAGGGAAAATATGTGTGTCGAGGAACGAAATCAAAGAAGTTATAAGTTAGTATTATGACCAGCTGTACCCATCGCAAAGCATGGTGCCCTACACACTATAGAGAAGACTCTATAACCATTTCCAGCACGTGATACTGTGAAAATGAACTGTCTTGTTTACTTTGCTTGTTTATTATCATCGCGACAGTATAAAAGACTGCCGCGGTAAGGTTGACCTTCACCTTTGTCTTTATTGGTCCTAGCCGCAACAGTTAGCAATAAACGTTCCGAAGACCCGTGGCAGCGTATAGGATACAACTACACTACACCGGCTGCAGTACTCAGTGATACTACAATCACTACATGGTGCATCGGCACCGCATCCGGAAAGAAGAGCCTACCAACCGTGAGTAACTAGTCACGATTCAAGTAGCTGCCTGAAACAGAAGTTTCAAGTTCTTTGTCACTCAATTTGAGAAAAAAATGTGTTCTCTGATCACCACACAGATGTTTCTTCTGACAAGGGCACAAAATCGTCTTGTAGGATTACTCAGAACACAAACAAGTAACTTTAATCTAAACAATGAAAGTCAACACATAAATGAGGTGCAAAAGCAAATTAGAAAGGCAAAAGCAGCTACTTCAATGGAGGTACAAAAGCTTGAAGAGGCGATTGACCGATACGCTGAAGCAATCGACAACGCAGATGGAAACTCGAAACCGGACCTACTGAAGCGTACAGAGGAACACATTGAAGCTGCACAGGAGATCCTGGATGAGGCTCAAAACGAGTTGAGGAAGCTTACGGAGCTCCAGGAGGAACTGAAAGACTCAGAGGAACGAAATAGCGCACTTGGGAATCCAGTAGTCACGCTCAATCCAGTACCGATACCGAAGTTCAATGGAGATATCTGGGAGTGGGAGCCTTTTTGGCAAAGCTTTGAGCGCAATGTACATTCCCAAAACATCGATGACATGTATGATGAATTACCTCCTTGATGCTTTACAAGGAGCAGCCAAGGAATCAGTTAAGCATTTCCAAGTCGCCGGACACACATATCCTCTAGTCATTGCTCACCTAAAGAGGAAGTATGGAGACACGCAAGCGTTAGTAGATCGACTCTTGAGTAAGCTGCAATCGGCAAAAGCCGAGAGTGGCAGTCTCGAAGATCAAGAAACGTTGTGCGAGCAACTCACTTCCCTTACGTCGCAACTGCACCTACATGGGGAACACATCGATAACACATTTCTACAGAAACAGCTACTTGGAAAGTTTTCCGTCGACGTTCCAAAGACAGATTCTCTGTCAGAAAACAAAGATAGAGGCGGAAGGAACGTGGAGCACTATGGCCCTCTTGAGATCCGCAAAAGTTCATCCGAGGCTGTAATCTTGATAGTTTCGATCAAGTCAAGTTGCACGGCACGGTTACAACATCGGAGAATACCAAGGAAAGGGTGCAAGAGAAGAGGGTGCAAGAAGAAAGAGGGACCACGTCCAATAGAAAACCAACGAAGTTTCAAACCTCAGCTCCTTGCTTCTACTGCACAAAAACAGGACATTCTGCGAAAAACTGCAATGAAGTCTCTTCACTCGAACAACGTCTGGACATCATGAAGATGCAAAAACTTTGCCACAATTGCGGACAAAAGGACCATACAACAGCAACGTGCCGCAAGGGGGCCTGCAGATTGTGTGGTGTTACTGGACACCACACCTCTATCTGCAGAACCCTCTTTCCAAACAACACTTCCTACACATCACAAAACTCAAGGAAACCAACAGCAAAAACTACACAGAACCAATCGTCAAGAGTGTCAAATGCCAACACTCTAGGTTCCAACCAAGACCTAAGACCAAATGAAGATACCGCAGTTCACTTCAACTATGAGAACGACATGGTTCTAGCAGGGCAGGCGAAAGTACTAACCCCATCTTTAGGGAACTTTCGAGCCGGTTCACATCATCCTCGATTCGGGAGCCGACCGATCGTTCATCAGCAACACACTCGCCAGGAGATTGCATCTCAAAAATATTGAGTGTTGATAGTGAGTCTACTAAACTCACTATCAACACTTTCGGCTCACAGCAGCCAGTCACAAAAACATTTGGTGTCACGGTCATCCAAATCTGGGACGCTAATGGCACTCATCATTCATTCAAAGTCGCAAGAATCGACAAAATCACAGAACCACTGCAACGGAACCGCCTCAGCCTAGAGGATAGACAGTTCCTTTCTGATAATGAGCAACTCTCCATAAACCCAAATTTGACAAGCATTCGCCCTCAAATTCTTCTGAACTGCACCGACCTTCTTTCTCTTTTGGATCAAGGCTTGGCATCACAACATATACTACCATCAGGGTATCGACTCATTTCTTCGAAGCTTGGTTATCTAGTAGCAGGAGGCAATAGCCAGTCTACGACAAATAAAAGAGTAAGAAGCAAATGACGATTCACTCTGTAATGGAATCCGAAGAAACAGTACAATCGTGGGAAGACTTCTGCACGTTCGAATCGTCTGGAGTGGGCGAATTTGTCGGCCAAAAACAGAGACCTAGAAGGACAGAAGCACGCTATACTGGAATGCTGAGTTCAAAAAGAATCGACGAAGTGGATCGGCTACTATGTACGCCTCCCTTGGAAGAAAGAAGCTGAGCAGTTACCAGACAACAAGAATCTGGCTCTACGCCGCCTACAAGCACTTCTCAACAAACTGAAGCTACTCCTGAAATACTACGGCAGTATCAGGAAACGCTACAAACTCAACTAAAACACGATATCATTGAAGAAGTCGACGAGGACCAAGCCCCCGATGGAGACATTGTCCACTCTTGCCTCATCGTGCGGTTGTAACACCACACAAGAACACAACTAAGCTAAGTATCGATATGATGCCTCTGCCCACTTGAAAGGCGCACCTTCTCTCAACGACGTGCTCCATCGTGGACCTGTCATGCTGCTCAAACTCTGGGACATTCTACTGCGATTTAGAATAGGAGATGTCGCCATTGCAAGCGATGTTGAAAAAGCCTTTTTACAAGTGAGGCTTTACTCGAAAAGACAGAGACGCGACTCGTTTCCTTATGGCTGAGAGACATAGATCGACCATTAATTCAAAGCAACATCATCACATATCGCTTCAGTCGGGTCACCTTTGGACTGATATGCTCGCCGTTCCTTCTCGCTGGAACAATCAAATATCATCTACAACACTACACAAAACACTCGGATTGCACGAGAAATCCTGAACAACACATATGTCGACAATGTAATAATGACAGCCAGATCTACGGCGGAAGCGATTCACCTTTACGAAAAATCAAAAACCATATTCGAGGAAATGAAGATGAATCTCAGAGAGTTTATTTCCAACGATGACAAACTAAAACAACATATAAAAAGGAAAGATCTGAGCGAAATCGCTACTCAAAAAATCCTAGGGATACTGTGGATACGAATGACGATGAGCTAATTATTACTTGCAAATATCCCTCCAAGGAAAAAATCACAAAACGATCTGTCTCTGAACAGATAGCCTCCATCTACGATCCACTCGGATGGATGACGCCAATCACACTTCACGGAAAGCGATTTTTGCAACATCTATGGAAAAGCGACTACAGCTGGGATGAAGCCATTTCTCAAAAGCATCAACAGCAGTGGAAAGAAATTCTACAAAAAGTTGATGGCTTCCAGCGGAAACTCAACAGAAGAATTGCACAAATCAACGGGAGTGTGAAACTTATAGTTTTTTCCGACAGTAGCAGCATTGGTATGGCTACATGTGCATACATCACATCGGAAAAAAGAGCAGCGCTCGTAGCAGGAAAATAGCCAAACTGCGTCCGTGAAAATAACACATCCCAAAGATGGAACTGAAAATGCTCTGACAAATAACAGCACTGACTTATTTTTATATACGAGGCTGTAAAGAACTTGAATATAGGAAACTTAGCCGTTTTGTCCGATTCAGAAATTGCTCTAAGCTGGATCTCATCACACCAACTTAATCCATCCACTGGAGTGCTAGTACGAAATCGAGTTCGTGAGATTCAACGAATCGTTTCTCAAATTGTCCCTCCAGTTCACTTCGGCTATGTGAGAACAAATGATAACCCAGCCGATTGTGCGACACGAGGATTGAAGAACTCAGAACTTTGAAAATCATTTGCGGTGGACTGGACCTTCCTATATCTTATGCCGACACAGAACATGGCTTTCATGAGTGCTATTCAAGCTACCGGTCAAACGATGAGGATGCGAAATGCTCGCATACTGAGTGCTGGAACAACTCATGCAGTATCCGAACTACTGGATTGGAAGAGACACAATGACCTTCAAAAAAGTCAAAGAGTGCTAGCATATGTCTTACGTTTCCTGAAACGATTACTTACTCAAGTGAACGACAATCTCAGAAAGAAAATAGAGAACAGCATTCCTGATCTGCAATGCGCAGAGTCATCGACACACATAACTGCTACAGAAATGAAGACAGCTCTGAGAGTTCTTATTCGGAACCACCAAAGGTTCATTTCCCTACAGAAAGACAAATATCTTTGAAACAACTGAAAATCAGAGAAGACGAACAAGGAATCCTTCGATGCAAAGGACGATTGGGAAATGCTAACCTATCTCCAAGCGCAAAACATCCCTACATCATTGCCAGTAAGACCGACCTCGCTCGATTAATCGTATTAAATGCACACTCACCTTTGCACTGCGGTATTTCACACACCATAGCAAATGTGAGACAACATTTTTGGATCCCGAAACGCAGACAGATGGTTCGTTCAATAACTCGTGTGTACACTGCCAGAAGATGAAAATTCTCGGTTCGATACGCAGAAAATGGCAGTCTCTCTGAGGCAGCGAGTGCGCAGATCACGACCATTCGAACACACTTGGAATAGACTACTTCGGACCGCTGTCGATCAGAAGAAACGAAGAAGCCGCGAAAGCCTACGGAATAATTCTGACGTGCGCAACGACACGTCTGATTCACCTGGAACAGGTGCCAGACATGAGTACCCCCCACTTACTAATGGCACTACGCCGATTCTTTGCTCGCCGTGGAATTCCAGCTAGCATAACATCAGATAATGGATACAACTTTTCTCTTGTGCGAAGAAAAGTGAACCGTCAGATTCAAGATCCTCAACAAGCACAGTACCTGAGAAAACCACAGAGTTACCCTGACGCGTACCGTTGAAAGAACTATGATAGAAGAAGAATACACCAATGCACATGAACCAGATACTTGGGAAAAAGAAAGTCTGCAGACCACTTTGCAACTCATCACAACCACAAGAGGACGAAGAACTGAAAATGTTGCATTATCCGTTCCAAAATCACAAGAAGAAGAAGAAGAAGATCAAGCGATTGACGACAAGAATGTCAAGAACTTCCTGTGGCGGGGGAGTATAGAGAAGACTCTATAACCATTTCCAGCACGTGATACTGTGAAAATGAACTGTCTTGTTTACTTTGCTTGTTTATTATCATCGCGGCAGTATAAAAGACTGCCGCGGTAAGGTTGACTTCACCTTTTGTTGGGTCTACCGCAAAGCAGTAGCAATAAACGTTCCGAAGACCCGCGTGGCAGCGTATAGGATACAACTACACTACACCGGCTGCAGTACTCAGTGATACTACAATCACTACATATCGACGAAATCCATGCAGAAAGGAAGGAAAAGTAAGTATCCATCCAGGTTGACTCCAAAAAAACTGTGGAACCTGAATGAGTACAATTTTTGTTCTCTTGCTGAAGGAAATCTTTAGTGAATGAGCAGGCGGAAGGGATTGGCAAAGACCCAAGATGCTTTTCCACGGATGCCGCCACCACGTACACTCATGCCAAGCGTGGCCCGAGGACCTTGGGCGCACCCTTGCGATACTTCTGTCCTGCCTGGCGGCCTGCTAGGCATCGCCAGGTCATCATTTTTAAGAAGATGTGACTCCGATCACCATTGCCGACCAAATGGTCTACCACAACCTGGAAAAATCGAAACAAAAATTTTTTGGCTGAAAGTTCGTCTATAGGGGGTGATGATAGTCCTGATTACGTTTTGACACTTATTTTCGGCGCAGACGCAATCTGACGCCAGTATAGCGCTGAACGTCCCTTATATGAGGGTACATAGACGTACTTTTCACTCCTTTTTTGGCGTTCCTGAGAACCCTCAGCGAAAATGAACCCCACTTCTGTGGTATATGCGCAAGCCCCTGCAAAATGCAAAAAAAAAACATTTTGAAAAAGCGGGGCAAGCAACGACCTTCCTCGTAAGTGCTAAGCGATCCATTACGATCTGTTTTGGATTGTCACGATAATCTACCAGTGAATCTTTTGATAGGTGCTTCAGTAACATCTCTTATCCTTAGATATATTACGTCATCTCATTCAAAAACGTAGGTTTTATTCAAACAGAAGGAGAAGACAGATAAAAAGTAATACTGTTTTTATTGAATAGATTCCGCTTTCATGAGCGACCCATTCCCAGTGCCTAAGAAACGTATGGACACTTACCGCCTCTCTTTTTCAGCCGAAACGTGTGGAACGCTGTTGATGCCAGTTTCAGCGATCGACAAACCGTCGTAGCGTTTGCCACTGGTCAGTACCTTATGTTGACTAGAACAATTGAAGTGGTGCGGCTGCAGGTGGGGCGAATAACGCAACTGAACACAGGTCTTAGAACTTTTCTGTCGGAGCAATGCTCAATAATGCGGCCACTTGGGCTGTGGCATTGTGATGGGCAATGATGGCCCTCTTGTAGTTGTGTGGTGCCACCCACTGGTCGGTCTGGTTGTCGAGGAATGGACAGTACCCATCGACAGTGACATTTGTATTTTGGATAGAGCCGCTTACGAGCCATAACGCAGAATTTATACCCTTATTTCGCCTAGGGCCAGCGTATTCACAGCCGCGAACGACGTACTAGGCGGAGAACATTGCTGCTTCGGTCATCGGAATCGGTTCTGCAATCGTGCTTCTACAAGAAGGCACACAAACGTGTATCCTTTTAACTATCCACAATTTTTCGGGCGTGACTGTGCCAGAACTTGCAGCAGAAATGGCCTTCTTGCCGGGAAGCTCGACAGCTCGTTCCAGCCTCTCTATGAATATTCAACGCTTGACATCATACACCCGTTTCCCTCGTGCAGGAGAACACTGTGGGACTCTCCCTCGACCACATTTTTTCGTTCTTCTGTATTTGGACCTCTGCACTGGGTCTTCCACGTTCCCTCTCGACACCATTCCACGCAATCAGGTCCTGCGCTCGTACTATTCCTCATTAGAGCGCTCATTCTTTGGTTAGTACGGGCCCCCACTTCAAGTGTTTCAAGCCTTTCGTCCGTTTTTCGCTCTACTGTCGTACTATTCAAGGCCTCTGCTCCCGTTTTCTTCAATGAATCAAAACATCATGCCCACTGGCTTAAGTACTGTACTTGTTATTGCTGCGATGGGCCACGATAATCTTCAACTATTTATTCAGAACGCATAACACGTTATTTTACCACATTTTTGAGAGCCTATTCGACGTCGTTATAGAGTACTTAATAAACCAGATGTAAACTTATCACTTAGATATTTAGCGCGTTAATGAATTGATAAGCAATACGAAGACAAAACAATCGTTTTTTAGAACCCGACTGAGCGAATGAGGAGAAAATTCACTCTTAACTATGTTGAGAAAGAAAAATCACGTATGCAAAGATCTGAGAGAGACGACGAGGGCGGTATGGAGAAGATGTCACAAACACAATTACATATCTGAAAGACAATTCAAAAAACTACACGCACTACATTTCGCGAAAGACTAGATATCTCATCCTCACAAAATGATGAACGATGTGGAGAACGAACACTCTGACATAACATATACCCAGAACGAATACATACACGCGCTTCAAAAATACGTACAAAACATGGCTATCGATTGCAGAACACATTTCTGGACAAAAGCCAGTTGAGCCTATTGTAGCCTCACGAATACTACTGTAATTTTTGGCACGAACCTCATATCACGCAGATTGGAAAGGGCGGGGCTGTTACACTTCATGAGAACGCGGAATAAGTGCGTCTTTCGTGGAGCATTCCCGTTTGATCTGCCACTTTGACTTGTGCTGGACAAAGACAGGATTAAATGTCCCAAAATGGAACAAAGGTGATATACCCCAGAAAAAGCGCTGTAGCTGGTGCGTTCAAATAAAGTACCCAGTCACACCCTACTCATCTCCGGGATATGGAGCGTACCTTTCTGCTTCTGGTCAAACTCGGCGAGCGGCTGTTGGCAGCTCTTTGAAAACTTGGGAACGAAGTTCAAGTTGATGAGCAGCTTTGCCGCTTTTCCTCTACTTGAAAGCGATACCTATGTTTTCAAAGGACACCTAGTAGCCACTTATTAAGCAAACGCCAACGAACTTCCAATGGAGGCATTGCCGGTCAAAGGCTTGGTACATCGAGCTTCCAAAAAATCTCAGAGCAGCCAAAATCGGAACTCACAAAAGGAGAACTAGAAAAAGAACGCGTGACCAAGGTGATATAGCGCTATTCAACCTAGAACAGACAGCATTGTGCAACATCGTCTTGATTTAGATCACCGCCAGTAAACACATATGCACACCCCGTAGATGGGGAGGCGTGGCCGCGTACTTCATCCTGAGCACGGCGCGAGATGCATCTCCGTGGGGTATTCCTATTTGAGAAGTGATCTGCCTGCCTTGTACTCGACAAGCACATGATTACAGTTGCAACGGAATTATCCCAACGGAAGCGCAATCGCCGCCATGCTTAAATGAAGTACGCAGCCTTGCCCTTCCCATCTCCGGGGTGTGGAGTTCATAAGAATGCACAAAATTTGCACAGAACAAATTTTCAAATATTTCTATCAATCAATACAAAAAAAACGGACAGCATAACCAAGGACATTAACATGATAGTAAGTAACAAAAAACAGCCAAATGGAACAAAAGATTATTGGATACCCGAAAGTTGATGGCGGACGCCGTCAGATTGATTAGAATGTCTTGATGTGAGCTCTGAATTACTCTTACTTGTTTAACACCTTGTAATTTTTGCTCTGTAAGGGACATCTGTAGTTATCACGAACAGATTCCATCCAAATGGTGGTGATAAGTATCAGGCGGTTGTGAGAATACTGCTAGCTGGCACCAAATCCATTCGAAGGTCAGCGGCAAAATCTCGATCCGCTTTCGTTTCACAATGACTTTGTTCCCAGTGCTTAGCGAGTACTGACACTTGTAAGGTATGGAACGAACACCTCTTGCATCGTAGCTCCTTGACCAGCTAGCCGAGCTCGTTCGTCATCCGTTGCGGAAACGTCCAGCTGAACAATCGTTTAAGGTCCATATTCGGTAATCTAATGGTACGGTTGTAGTTCTGAAGACATACAGTCGTGATCCCCGAAAACGACAGGGCGCAGGACGGCGGCGTGGCTTGGAGCCACGGTACAGCATCGTTGTGTGAAACACATAGGGGGGTCGCACTTATCCGCTGCACAGGGGGATCGTATTTGGCCATTGTTGGGGAGAGGGCGGGATCGTATGTGGTTTTAAGAGAAATGCTGCAACGAGAAAAAATTCCCTGTAGTTGATTTTTCGTGATTTTTCCCTATTTCATGTGTACTATATATATACCCCCCCCCTTCCGCTCGACGCAGAATTTTCGGGTGAAAAAGATGTGGGAAATTGACGGGTAGGTGGTGGGGACGAGGGGGGGAGGTCGTACCTACACCACCACTTCACACGTCACGATGCTGTACCCAGCTTGGAGCTCAGTCAGAGCAGGTTTTCCACCAACTGAGAGAACTCAGTATGACATTACTGTTGGAACAAAACCGCCCTGGCCGCTCCCCCAACCGCGCCGCATTAAACGCCCCAATCATTTGCATGGATCACCACTGTAAACTATGGAATGACTTACTCGAACAAAATCTGGTGCTAAAATGGCGTTCCTGCGGAGCTGTGTTAATGACTGATCCAGATGATGATTTTGCTCGTGGAAATCAACGATATTCTTCGTATTTGCGGAATAATCACATATTCTTAAACATAATATTTGACTTATTGAAATACCATCACATCTGCTAAAGCACTGAGCATGACAACTATAAAATCCACATACCGGCACTTGAAAACCGCATTTTGCGTATGCATTTCCAAATGTCTCGAGAATGCCACTGAGGTGTCGCAACGAAATGCACAACGAATACACGCATGCTGAAGACGAGAACGGTTCTTTGCCCTCAGAAGATCCTTTCAAACTATAGCATACCTGCTTATCACTTTTCTTAGCAACCCGTTTCATTTTCGCAAATCTCCTACTGTCCTCTTCTTGTTGAGAAGCTGCTCGTTTCATTTGAGTAACCAAACGCTGTTGAATATGCTAAAATTGACAATATTTTTAAAACTATCAGTAATCAGCTGAGGTAAAGGTTGTGCAATGGTAAGCGGTTTACCATCCCTGTGGTCCGGGGTCTGATTCCGGGCTGGCTCCCGCCAGGCCAATCAACTCTTCTGCGCGATACGGTAAACTGTTGCCAATGTCGTTTGGAAGATAAAAAACAACAACGTATGCATCGGCTGGCCCCACAAGTTTACCACAGGCCACATCGTACTTAATAAGTCACTAGGATTCTGCGCCGCATCTCAAAAAGGTATTGACTAACAGCAGGACTTCGTCGTTAACTTTGTATTTGCAGTCAATTCGATAAAATGGAAAGCCTCAATGTTCTTTTGCAAGATTTCCCCAAAAGTAAACAATCCTTAGCTCACTTTGATAATCTGCGATGAACCCCGTGAATCTGACCGATGCAAACTACACCTCAATTTACTCGAATAACTAAGGCTCACCAGGGAAGTCCGCCAACTCGCCATGGAACTTTGAATGGAGACCTGGGTAGATCGATAGTCTATAAGGTTATTTACAAATATAGATAGCAAAACTGCAACCTGCATTTCACAAGCAACTTATGAGCAGGTAAAGTTTGTAATGGTGCAGTAGGGTGGAGGCTTGGTGGTGAGCTGTGAAGCATAAGCGAGGAATCGCATACGTCGAATCGAGTCGTGGTGGTTCAGTGGTAAGGTTCGACGTTCGACGACTCGATTCGACGTATGCGATTCCTCGCTTATGCTTCAGCTCACCACCAAGCCTCCACCCTACTGCACCATTACAAACTTTACCTGCTCATAAGTTGCTTGTGAAATGCAGGTTGCAGTTCGGTATCTATATTTGTAGATAACCTTATAGACTCCATCATCTACCCAGGTCGTAAGTTGGCGGACTTCCCTGGTCGCCGATTTACTCAAGAACAACCTATTTCAAAGGCAACAGTCGCAGCCAACGCTCTTCGCGTATCTCACCCATCCACGAATGAAGTGTTTGGGTGGAAAGAGAGAAAAATAATGTAGAAAAGCAGCATCCAGATCGAACAGCCGTCTACCAAATGGCCAGCCAGAGGCGCTCATTAAGTAGGGCCGTGTACGGCAACGAGCGCTTTCTGTTTTACATGGATAACCCTTTCGTCAGAGTACAATTGTAGCGATGAACATGGCACAGAGACAAATAACTGAGGATTCAGCTTTGCTGCTCGTTCGGTTTCATTGCACCCAAAAAGCAATGTTAAACGGGAAAAGCCGCGAAGAGTCAACAACAGGGAGAAATTTTTTCCCAACGCGGCAGTTTTCTCTCAAAGGCACATACGACCACTTCCCTCCTCTCCCAACAACGAACAAATAAGTGCTC